>PVIW01001597.1:0-226762 GCA_004026585.1 Noctilio leporinus | reverse complement strand
AAGGGAAAGTTTGCTGTTGAAGTGGACTTACACTGGGAATCAGGAGAAAAACGTAGAATATCTACTTTATGTACCCAATTGAAAAGGAAAAAGAAAAACCCACCCTCCAAAAGCAAGAGATGGGGGAGGTGGGACAACAGCTGAGATTAAAAAGAAAACTGGATAAGGAAAAGCTGGGAGAGAATTCAAGCATGTCTTAACAGTAGAGGCAAATTCTACGTTAGTGGCAACAGATGAATATATAGAAGCTGGAAAAACTCTAATTCGTATTTTTGCATAAATACATGAGATCTTAAAACACAAAAAAGGAAAAGGACAAGATGAAAACAACCCATATTGATTGACAGGACGTACAAAGAAAACAAATCTAACCTACAAACAACTGGCTTTTCTGAACTGAAATCATAAACAAACATGAGACTGAAAAATTACTCCTGAGCTAAGAAAAAAAAAAAACAGGATTAAAAAGATTTACTCCCAATAAATGGGATAAACAAACAAACAAACATCTTTACTCCTACTACTTGAAAGTATCCATTATGTTTCTGAAAAAGCTGTTGGAAAGAAACCTAGGTCTAGAGGTAGACCAGTGGAATATCTCAAAAATATAAAAATTAAAAGTAAAAACAAAGATGCAAGCAGAAAATTCAGTTAACCTACAAAGGAAGAGAAATCAGGGGTGGCCTTATCCATCTCCTCCACAGCAAAAAAAAAAACACTAAAATGCAATAAAGTAATGTCTAAACATCTGAGGGCTTCTGATTTCAAATCCTATATCAGTGCCTATAAACAGAGCTGGGCACACAATAAACATTAAATGAAAGTTGTAATAAATCAAAGGGAAACTTAAAAGTTTGAATAAATTTATTCTATTGATACATATCTCTACCTCTTTTTAATACCTTGATCCTAACCAACTTTCAAGCCTACTGAAAAAGCCAAGTTGTATCTCTTCCCATTTAACCAATAGATTTATGACATCTAATGTTTCTGATACCAGTGTCATTAGTTGTATCAGGTTATCATTTCTTAACATAAAACAAGATTTCTCTGAAAGCACATGAGAACTTGTTCCACCATTAGTGACCATTTGAGCTGACCCATCAGCTCACACTCTTGCTGCCTTTGAACAGTGAGACTTAATTCTAGTCAGAACCAGGAACTAATGGCATATTCAACAAATAAAAAAGGTAAAGAAAATTATTAACACTATATTAGAAGCTATAGAATTGCTGTTAGTCTACAAATAATAAAGCCATGTGTTTTTCATATACACTACTATTATATATTTTTTTAAAATAAGGGGTTGGACATTTTTGTAATGGAATTGACAATCCCTTTAAATTTTTCTTTTTGCAAAGTCTTCATTGAAGACTAGTCAATGTGCCTTTTTACTTCCACAAGTTTTCATTCATTCACTCAGCATCTACAATATCCTAGCACTTGCTGGGTGAGTCCTTATAAAAAGGAATATCAAAAATGTCCAGGTGAAATCAGAGAAGACTCCAAAAATGGGAATCTGGAAGACCTGAGCTCCATTAACGAAGAACTGAATTTTGATTTTGAGTAAGGGCCTCGAAGGTGGAGACAAAAAATGGAGAAGCTCCTGCAAGACAAGGCCTAAAAAGAGTGTGCTAAGCTTTAAAAAAAAAAAATAAACAAAAAGAAAAGAAGAGAAAAAAGTGGCAGTAGATGGAGCATAGGCTGGTAAAATACGAGCAGGTAAGGTTCAATGGTTCCCAGCATAAGGAGGGACCGGTTTCAAAGTTGTTTGGAAATGAGCGGGATCATACTCGGCTCTCACAAAGACAAGGGGTTGTAGTTGTTGCCGGTTAATGCTCAGGAACGAGGTATAAGAAGCATCCTACAACATATGAGACAGTCCCATAAAAATGCCCATTAAGGCCTCTTTGAAAAAACACTGGGAAATAGGTTGGAGCATAACAAAATCCAGAGAATTTAACCCTAGGGTTTCTTAGCTTATCTTTGAAATCTGCTATCACAATCAGCGTTTCTCACTAAATATTTACTTCCAAAGAAGCTGTTTTTTTTTTCCTGTGCAAGTGGAATATTGTTCTCTCTTCTGACCATCATGAAGCTCAGAACTCAGTTGAGATCCATCTTTAACAATTATACAATTTTTCATGGTATAAACTTCAATATAACACACTCTAGTCTTTCTATTCAAGCTTCATATTTTCATGACCGTGATTTACCTTTATTTTGTATATTATTATATTAAAAGCTACCTCAAATACTTTTATAAATAAGGGAAAATTTTTAAATATAAGCAACAAGAACAAAATGGAAAACTGAAAAAAAAGAATATTAGATATTAAAATAGAAAAAAATATTATACTGGGTCCTCAGAATCATCCTGGGAGTACTTTAAAAAACTTTTCAAAAAGAATATAATACATGGTCTTTGCTTTAACAATTAGTAATCAAATCTGTAAGAAAAGATTCAAACTGAAAAGAACATTAAAAACAGCAAAAACTAGAGAAAAATTGTTTAACCACTGTTTAAAGAATTATAATAGCATGTATGGAGCTCTTACAACATGTCAAAAACTGTATCAACTTGTTGAAACTTCATTGCAACCCTGGGGTAGTGTCTATGATTTTCTCCATTTTACAGATGAGGAAACTGGGACTGAGGGGTATGTAATTTGTCCAAAGTAACACAGCTGTTAAATGTGGCAATTTCACCTAAAGCAGTCTGAAGTTATACTTCAGATAACCCTTGAATTATAAAAATTTTAAGATATACTAAAAGCAGAAATACAATACATAAAGGGATGAGAATGACTAGTGGGGGTGGGGGTAACAGAATCAGGTTGAAATGAGGCAGAGTACACAGGTGAGGTCTACCTGGTACATACAGATTAAGAAATAGAAGAAAAAGAGGAGGGGCAGTTTATAAATAGCCTTAAAAGAGATTTCATTTAAAAGAGATTTCATTTAAGCAGTGGGCAATGGGAAACCTTATAGGTTCTTGAGCTCAGAAGAGATGATTAAAACGTTTCTCTCTGAAAGCTATTACATGACAGTGATAAATTCATGTTAGTAAATTCTTTTCCTGGGTCCTAGGAGATCAAGCACTTCAAGAGTCGGGATATCTGTACACTAGTGGACACTGATTCTGCATAGTTTTTAGCAACCATTTCCTAACTGCTTTTAGGTAGGATTTATTCACCATTTTCCTACTTTCCAACCATTTTATACTCAGCCTGCTTGACACCTAAAGTCACCTGCTTTCCAGGGATAATCACCAAATAATCTCTATGGTGCTATTGTTATGGGTCCCTATGTATAGGGTTGAAACCATGCCTCTAGACTCCCAAAACAAATACCCAGACTTCCAAGACATTAATTAAATCAAGCCCAGTCTTAAACCTACTTATATAAACTTGACCCTCTTGCTTTTCCTAAGGGATTGGTTATCTTACTCAGAAATACATAGTAAGCATTAGGAACAGCTATTACTTAATAATTTGTGACAAAACATTATGCCCAACTCGATTGGCCTCATCATGTAGCAAAATCTCAACTAACCTTACCCTAAATAAAGGGGGAAAGGGAAGTGGGGAAGAGTGAAACGTGGGTGGGGAAATCTTGAAACACTCTACCTCCAAATGAATCCAGTTCAGAACTGCTGGGAACTGCTTCCACTAGTTTCCTCCATGAAAATATCAACAACAATTCTTAAACCTTGTAACTGCAAGACTTTAATTTGAACTTCTTCATTCTCAACATGGGTGGGGTGTGTGTGTCAAGTTTTCATTTTGTAAATGTTTCCTCTTGTCCATTTTTGACCCTTCAAAAGCAAGAAGGAAGAGTACTACAAAGGGTCTGTTTTCCAATCCTGAGAAGTACAAATTTAAGCTTTTGCCACTAAGGAGTGGAAACTATTGTCAAATTGTAACTTTAAAAAAACTTATAAACATGATTCATAAAAACAAAGTGAACCTGTGGCAAAGATTTATTGAACTTACAATGAAGGAACAAGCTGAAGAGTTTAAAAAATAATAATGTGCAGTATTAAAATCTTGGAAACACGGCAATAAAACCACAACCTTCAGTATTTTTTCTCCCAGCCATAAATAATTTGCATCTCAATTAAACATACAAAAAATAAGAGTAACTGCACAGCATGGGCTCTAATCAATGTTATACCACGAAAAAGAATCGTCCCCTAAAGAATTCATCCTCAGGTGGGCGCAGTCGATAGACAAGACTCCATTTTGACTTTGAAAAGACAGGTAACTATCCTTTTGCTTTTCTGAAATGTTTTAAGTTTTTACCAAAATGTTTCTATAAATCGGTTATTTGTTCTTGTATCTCCCCACCCCACCCCCATCGTGACTTCAGATACTACGAGATGTTACTTGGGAGAAGAAAAAGGTTGTTTATAAATACTAGGTTATTCCTCCTAATAGTCCATCGGAAACCCCTTCAAGTTCTACGGGGCTTGGCCATTGTCCTTCCCCGTCCTTTCCTATCTTTTGTGCCAAAGGTACGCGGATGAAGCCTTGCTATGGCCACGCAAGCGTAACCACTGGGCAGTAACTACCTACTCGAAGGTGAGGTCTCGGCAGCGGCCCACGAGTGCGCGTGGCAAAGCTGGCTCCCCAGGGGAAGGGGGCACGCCCCTCGACTCCCGCCACCCGTCACCCCGAAATGCGACTCCAGCGCGACTGCGGGGACCAGGCCTGTGTTTCAGACGCGGAAGCCCCTTTCCCGGCCTCTCGTTCCGGGCGGGGCTGCTCCCCGCCCACCCGCACACGCCCGCTCCCCGTCCCGGGAGAGCGGCGAGGACCGTGCGGGGAGCGGGCGCAGAGCCGGGGGAGGCGGCCAGCCAAGGCTCCGGGAATACTCACCCCGCTCCGCTCGGCCCGGCCCGGCCGCCCAGCCCCGCGAGGGCGGGGCGACGGGCTGGGGGAGGGGAGCCGGGGCGAGGTACCCGCGACCGCGCCAGCTGCCGCCCTGCCCGCGGCCGCAGGGAGGACCGGGCCGGGCCCACGGGAGCCACAGGGGTGGCGGCTGGGGAGCAGAGCCGCCGCGGAAAGAGGGGCCCCGGCGGAGGTGTCGCCCCTCCCGGCCCGGCGGACCGGGCTGGCGCGTGCGCGCTGCGCTCCCGGGCACCTTAGGGGCCTCCCTGCGCCTGGGGCTGAAGCTGGTCCCTGCGCACCGGGCTAGGGCCTCGGGCTGTGACGTTCGGGCTGCCGGCGCCCGCTGCTGCCCAGTCCCCACCCCTGGCGTCTCCGGCCGGCGGGGAACGGGAGTCTGAACCCTCAGCGCAGCACAAAGGCGGCCCACCAACGTAGGCGCGGGGAGCAAGCCGAAACCAGGGGAGGGGGTGCGGCCCCTTGAAGGGCTCTGCACACACTTCCAACGTTAGCCAAATACCAGGACAGGAAAAGGGTGACTAAAGGAGAAAGGGTAGAGCTAGAACGGGGCTGAGCTGTGCAGTGCCACTAGCATCGCCCTGAGGTTGGAGAGCCGCGCCAGCCAGCCGACGCAGGCGCCCGGCAAGACGACTGTAAACACGTAAGGCTGGCGGGAGCCGGGCTGACCCCGCACCCGCCCCGCCGTGGAAACTTAGGGACCAAACTGAAGCACCGGAAGTAGAAGTTCGGAGTCCGAAAATTGACTGCACGGCACAGACCTCAGGGGGAAAAGGTTTAGCAGCAAATTAAGTTAGGAGAAAACGGTGAGATTTAAAAGATTTTTAACTTAAAAACTAGCCAAAGGTGTAGGAGAATTAAAGGTGATCGAATTGAAATGCAGGAAATGCAACAGCAGACATCTGACGGGAAACTAGCATCTGCTTCTTTTAATATAGCAGAATTAAACTAGTGTGAAAAGTAAAGAACAAGAAAGTGAAAGGAAAACCTACCTTCAAATGTACAGGGCATGGTTTTGATCTTGAGAGAGTTATGTTAAGTCACCAAAGGTAGGTTAGGTGATGGGTATGTGAAAATCTCATGTACTATGTCTGCAATTTCCTATTAGTCTATGATCATTTCAGAATAAAGGAGGATAGAACACTGATCAGTGATGACCATGTCTACCAAAAAGAAGCATGAGGGAATGGGGGGAAGGAGGCATATGGAACTGTTCTATATCTTAATTATGTTAGTGATTACGCCACTATTTTGTTTACCAAAACTCATAGAAAGATTTCACTGTGTATAAAATAGTTTTAAATTCAATTTTAAAAGAACATACCGCTAGTAGACCTGGCTGGTGGCACAGTGGATAAGGAGACCGCCTGCAAACCCAAAGGTTGCTGGTTCAATTCCCAGCCAGGGCACATAACCAGATTGCAAGCCAGGTCTCCAGCCAGGTCCTTAGCTGGAGGCAGGTGAAAGGTAACCATACATTGATGTCTCTCTCCCTCTCTGCCTCTCTCCCTTGCCCTCTTTAAAAATAATAAAATCATTTAAAAAAAGATACTGCTAGTAAAGATGAATTTCCTAACGTTGCAGCAGCTATAAATATAAATTAGACATTTTGTGGTCAGTATGGAAATAAAAAAAAATTGTGTTGTTTGATTATATATCATATTCCATAGCTTAGAACTTATTTGATGATTCTAATGTAGAGAAAATTTTGTTCTTTATTATTGTATAACTATACTAATCAGGAATTAATTTTTTAAATTTTATTTAATATTTCCAGACAGAGGGAAAGGGAGGGAAGGAGAGAAACATCAATGTATGTTGCCTTTCACCTGCCTCCAGCGACAGACTGGCTGGAGACTTGGCTTGCAACCTGCTTATGTGCCTTGGTTAGGGAATCGAACCAGTGACCTTTGGGTTTGCAGGCTAGTGCCAATCCTCTGAGCCACCAGCCAGGGCTAGGAATTAATTCTCATTGTAGTATTCACTATGTATCGATATTGGTGTGTTATGATGCTTACATTAAGACAAGTTCAGTTTGCAGCTCTAGAAGCCTTTGTACAGATTTAATTCAGAAAAATGCCCTAAATTCAGACCAAAACAGAAGTTGCTGCTAAAGCAATGACTCCCTTTAGGCTGTCTCTTAAAATAAATAACAATAACATACACTTGCAGAGCCTTTTCATCTGCATTATCTCATTAGATACGTGAGAAAAGCTGTGGAAAGGGCACCAATTTGGAGTAGAAGTCACAGAGCAAGCCTTCTTTCTGACAGTTACTTGGTAAGTAAATTTAGTGCAGTCACTTACCCTCTCTGAATCTGAGCATCTATATTTTTATAAAATGAAATTACTGATAACCCCAGCTTTGCAGAGCTGTGGAGAACAAAAAGACATTTTCAAATGTATTGAATTGATACATAGAGACAATGGCATCATACAAACATTAATATGATCATGTAATCTGCATTTTCCTAACCCAGAAAAATCGCAAAATACAAACAACATGTTAAAGTATAACTTAACTTATGTTCCTATAGGAAAACAGTAGAGGTTATAACCAAAAACTAATAATGGCTATCCCTAGATAAGGGGATTATGAATGACTTTTTTTTTCATACTTGTTTTTAAATTTCAAGTTTAAGGAAAGATAATGTATTATCAGTATATTACTCTGTGTAATAAAATAAAGAATGCTATCTTCAATTTGAAAAATTAACATTGAGGCCCTGGTCAGGTAGCTCAGTTGATTTAGGGCATCACCCTGATATGCCAAAGTTGCAGGTTCAGTCTCCTGTCAGGACGCATACAAGAAGCAACTAATAAGTGCATAAGTAAGTGGAATGACAAATTGATGTTTTTCTGTGTGTGTGTCTCCCCCACCTTCCTCTCTCTCTCTCTCTCTCTGTCTTTCCCTTTCTCTCTCTCTCAAATCAATAAATTTAAGAAAAACACGGAGAAAAAATAAATAAAAATTAACATTGATATCTATGATTTTAAATGACAACAATTTATGATTTTAACATTACCGAATATGTATTTCTTACAAAGAAAGGAATGTTATCTGTATACAAATTATGTCCTGTTGTCCTATGAATGGAATAACAATGGGGATGAAGAGGTCAATATAAAAGGGAGAAAAAGCCCTGGCTGGTGGCACAGTGGATAAGGTGCTGGCCTGCAAACCCAAAGGTCGCTGGTTCTATTCCTCAGCCAGGGCACATAACCAGGTTGCAAGCCAGGTCTCCAGCTAGATCCATAGCTGGAGGCAGGTGAAAGGCAACATACATTGATGTTTCTGTTTCTCTCCCTCTCTGCCTCTCTCCCTCCCTCTCTTTCTGGAAATAATAAATAAAATCTTAAAAAAAAAAAAAAAAAGGGGGGAGAAAAGCCAAAATGGGATGACTATCAAAAGATAATGATACGACATTCAAAAATGTGCAATTTTCTACCTTCTGCTTCTCAAAGTTGGCCATGGAAAATGCCCCTGCATGGTTCAGTCTTCCTCAGATTATGACAGTGGAAAATTTTAACAGTGGAAATTGTAAAAAAACAAAAATCCCTACGCAATTTTTTCAGTGTAGACTCTGACAAATGTGCAGCTTATAGATGAACAACGTGTTTGTATAAGAATCCTAGGGACTATTACAAAAGATACAGACTCTGACCTTCAAGCATCTCAATTCCAGGAGATTTGCTGATCTTCAACCATGGACCCAGGATGATGTGAAGTCAGGTTGGTGTGAAGCCAGGATGGCTAAACCAGGATGATGGGCACCTGACCATCACTTGCTTTATCAGAATGGACCATGCTATCTGCACATAGAAAACGTTTCTACCCTCTCCCTTGATCTCTTTGTACCCTTCTCCCTCCTTATGAAAAACCTCTGCCTCTGCTGAGAGGTGGAGATGGGCTTTGAGAGATGAGCCCCCCATCTTCCCAGGAGATAGGCTTCCCTATATTCCAGATGGTCAGCATTTGCAAATAAGCCAACTTCCTTCACATCAGCACTGGCCTCTTGAGTATTGGCTTTTGTAGTGGCAGGCAGCAGGACCTGCTTTTGGTTATAAAATGAAAAGGCTGGTAGTGTAAATATGTAGGTATAGATTGTAGAAGGATGTAAAGAGACATCCTTATTCTATACATACTCAAGGTGAATTAAAAGGTACATTATGGAACATAAATAATGACAAGAAGAAAAAGGACCCATGAAGGATGTTTAGTCCCATTGCAACTGTAATGTTAAAACGCTAAATGTGGAGTGAAAAAGGCCCCAGTTGAGTAGTGTTGCTACATTTTTTAATGTAATGTTTGACTGCCCTGTATTGCGATGCTTTTGATTATTTTTTTAAAGATTTTAATTTATTTTTAGAGAGAGGGGAAGGGAAGGAGCAAAAAACATCAGTGTCTGAGAGAAACATTGATCAGTTGCCTGTTGCACATGCCCCAACAGGGACTAGCCTGCCCCCAGGTAGGTTCCCTGACCAAGGATTGAACCAGGGACCTTTGTGGGAGGATGTTCAACCAACAGAGCCATGTTGGTCAGGGCTGATGCTTTTCATTATTTATGCTGTTCGGTATATGTGATAAAGAGGAGGTCAATCTTATTTCCATATAGACTTGTTTCTGACTTTGGCTCTTAATACACACACCACACCCTACTTGAGTTAGATGTTCAGTGTGGCCAGTGGGGACATGCTGGAATTTTGCTTCACTGATTAGTCATGATGGCTTTATGAGGATGCTCTGTAGGGTGATGTAACAACCCATGGGTGAAGTACAGCACTTGAAAGGACTGGTAAAGAATTGAAACGGCCCTGGCTGGTAGCACAGTGAATAAGGCACTGGCCTGCAAACCCAAAGGTCACTGGTTGGATTCCCAGCCAGGGGACATACCCAGGTTGCAAGCCAGGTCTCCAGCCAGGTCCTTAGAGGCAGGTGAAAGGCAACCATACATTGATGTTTCTCTCCCTCTCTGCCTCTCTCCTTTTCCCTCTCTCTGAAAATAATAAATAAAATCTTAAAAAAAAAAAAAAAAAGAATTGAAATAGCTTGTTATATGCTAATTCCAATAAAGCTGGTCAGCCAGAGGTTAATGGCTTGTGTGATGTTTGGCCTAGAGATTTTACCAATCTGAAGCTGCCTGTACCTCCAGCTGGGCAGACAGGTGTGTGGACAGCTGTATGGTGCTAGAGGACATCTCCCTAGAATGAGATCATCAATCCAGATGATATGAAAACAATCCACATGTGAGTTGTATCCAGCATCACTATGTGCTTTCAATAAATGCCTTTGAAGTAGAATGTAAGTTATCTCATTTCTTTGGTTTTCAGAAATGTAACTAAATCTGGATTGGCATATCCAAAAGGCAACATCCATTCAGCAGTTTAGGGTATAAGCCTAGAACTCAGGGAAGAGGTCAGGCTGAAAAATATATACAGTGGAGTTATCTCCTATACTTACTTAACTTATATTCACTCTACTATGTATGCTTGGCAAAAAAACAAAAACATTTTTCTTATAACTTGGCCCTTAAATGCAAGCCAACAACTTCATCTGGTATTCAGCTCAAGAAACAGCCTTCTGTTCCAATAGCAGAGGAAAGCTGGCTGTGTAGGATTTCTTGATTGATAGTATATATATTCAAAATCATGTATACAGTATTCAGAGGAAATTTTTCAAAGGTAATTTTAACTCTACTCTGTTTTTGTCTTTCACACTGACTTTAGATCCTGACCCCCAGAAAAAAAGTCACTCAGGGTATTATTGATATACAGGTGATAGATGAAGCTATGGTATCAGAAGATGCTATTTAAGGGTAATATATAGACTGAGAAAAAAAGAGATCGGGCTCTGGCTAGTGTGGCTCAGTGGTCGGCCTGTGAACCCAAGGGCTGCTGGTTTGATTCCCAATCAGGGTACATGACTGTTATGAGCCAGGTTCCCAGTTGGGGGCATGCAAGAGGCAACCACACATTGATGTTTCTCTTCCTCTCTTTCTCCCTCCCTTCCCCTCTCTCTAAAATTAAATAAATAAAATCTTTAAAAAAAAAACAAAAGAAGAGATCCAGGGAGTTACAATCTTAGAGAACATCAAAATTTTAAAAGATTAAGAAGTACAAACTTCCCGTTACAACATTCAGTCACAAGGATATAATATATAGCATAGGGAGTACAAGGTCTGTCCAATCTAATATGAAAAAATAAAGACATTTATTGAATAAGACACAAGAGGCATTGTACATAAGACAATGATGCCTCAGTCCTCTTCAAAGTAGACACCTTGGAACCCCACACAGTTCTCTAATTGCTCTCAGTTGCCCCATCATATTTTCCTGAATCTCATTGACAGCATGAAATCTCTTCCCTTTCAAAATGATTTTTGTCTTGGGAAAAGCCAGAAGTTGCAGGGTGCCGCACCTGGGGGCTGAGTCACCTGGGTGATTTGATGTTTCCTCAAAAACTCTGCATCAGATATGATGCATGAGCAGGCACATTGTTGTGAGGAAGCTGCCAATCATCAGTTGCCCATAAGTGTGGCCTTCTGAATCACCCAAATAGTTTCCCCATGAGGAATGTTCAAGCTTAAGACAAAATCTGATGCAGATTCATTGCTCTACTTGCTCAGTCTTTTTGATTGTGATGGCCACACAGTATACCTGCTAACTCAACAGGGTCTACTGCCCCTGCTGACTAGTACAGTGAAGTCATTGTCCAGTCCACTCTCCTTGGTGGCCAGGTTACATTGATGTCATGCAAATCATTCTCATTATATTAACAATGTCTGGACTTTTTCCAGAACCATCTTTGTATAGTCAATAACATCATAATAACTTTGTATGGTAACAGATAGTTACTAGACTTATGGTGGTGATTACTTTCTAAGGGTATACAAATGTTGAATCACTGTTGTACACCTGAAACTAACAGAATATTGTGTGTTAAGCACAATTAAATATATATATATATATATATATTAAAAGAGAAGGAAAAAAAAAAGGTAGAAAGCCCCACAAGGATTCTAAAAGAATTAAGAGGGACAGAAAAAAGTAATGCAATTAAAAAAATAAAATTAAAAATTAAAAAATCAAGAAGAGAGTTTCTAGAGAGTAGTTAACAGTATCAAGTACAAAACAAACAGGAAGAGGCAAGGAAGGGGAGCAGTTTAGACAAGAACCTAGTATAAAGGAACCATGGACATGGACAACAGGTGGGATTGACTTTGGGGGAATGGGTGGGTGGGGAGGGGGACAGAGGGGAGCAAAAAGGGGATGGATGTAATACAACAACAATAAAATTAAAAAAGAAAAAACAAAGAATAAAAAAAATACAAAACAAAAAAATCAAGTAAGACAAATATTGAAAAGTGACTATTGGACTTGGAAATAAGAAGACACCCTAGCTGGGGTGGCTTGCTGCATTGAGTGCAGGCCTACGTGAACCAGGGGATTTTTAGTTCAATTCCCAGTCAAGGCACTGGCCTGGGTTGGAGGCCTGGTCCCTAATTGGGGACGTACAAAAGGCAACCACACATTGATGCTTCTCCCTCCCTTTCTTTCTCCCTTCCTGTCTCTCTAAAAATAAGTAAATAAAATCTTTGCAAAAAAATTGGTCACTTAGAAAAAGCAAATTTGATGATATGGTGGTGGTCTAAGTCAGTGTTTCATGGGTTATAAAGTGGATGGGTCTTCGAAACAATAAATAAAAGTGACAAAAAAGAGAAGTAGCAAAGAGGTAGAGGCCTTGAGCTATTCTGTAAAGAGAAGAAGATAAGATGGCAGTTAGCAGAGAATTAAGAGACGTCACGGGGTTACTTTGGTATTTCATTTTTTAAGTGGATGTGACTCAATCCAGTCTATAAACCAAGCACATAAGCTAAAAGGAAAGAGGAGATAATTGAGGCAACAGGATCCCTAAGGAGAAGAAAGGGTTGAGTCCCAAGTCTAATTTGCATAATTGGAAGTAAGGCAAAAGAGAAAGGTATTGTGGTAGAGTGGAAACAAATGTCTTTGTATTGGGGTGGGGGTGGGGGATACTAAGGAGGAAAGAATTAAGGAAAGTTCATTTCTGATAATTCCTATTTTCTCTGTGAAATGACAAATTAGCAGAGCCATTTTTCTGAAAATGAGAGATGGGCTTAACAGTCTTCAAAGGCAATAAGAGAAGTTGAGATACAGCATATAGGATTTAAGAGTATAGTTAAGACTGGATTCCTATATTCATGGAGGTACTAATTCCTACATTTGGTGTGATTTTTTTTCCAGTACCATTCACCCTGCTTGGATAAAGAAGTAGAAAACATAGGTGAGTGGATAAGTCCAGAATTTCAGGCTTGAAGGGTGCTAAAGAGAACAGAATGGATCACGTAAACTATGGTTGCTGATAGGAGAGTGGTAGAAGTGAGATTCATGGAGTCTGGAATGAATGGTAAAGAATTGACTTTAAGAGGAGACCAATGGAGCTGGAAAAAGGAAAGGAAGGAATCAAAGAACTAAAGATTATGATAACAGTTAAGAGGAGAAGTAGGAATAGAAGGGTATATTTAGAAAGGAAGGGATTGGTATTTTAGATTCCAGGTATATCAGTTGATTTCAGGTGAGGATGAAGCCCAAAAGGTCAATCCAAGGACAGCGGAAGAGAAACCATAGCATTGAATAGACCACAGCATATCCAAACCTGTAGCGAATTTTTATGAGTTTATTTTAGCTAAACCGCCAGGGACCAAGATCTTAAATACTCTACATTTGAAATAAGAAGGAAACGAGGACGGTTACATGAAGGTGGGAGAAAGCAATGTAGGGATTGGATTACAGGACAGTTAACAAGACTATTTATGTGTTCTTTTGAAGGTGATTATGGCTTATTTCTGTACTTCTGTTAACCTAGAAGTACAGAAACAATGGACAGGGCATGTGTAAGACAAAAATAAACCTTTTACTAAGTTATATTCCTGCAGTATGGTTACCTACCATGACCTATCCTGTTAGAAATTTATGACCATATCACAGTGTGAAGTTAGTTTCCATGGAGCCCCATTTTTAGGTTCACACTATAGTAGTCAGTGGGCTCAATCGTGAAGGCAATGAAATTTCTGCAGGAACTCAATGAGAGAGAAAGACAGTGAGCATGGTACCCAAAACTTAGATAAGTATAGAGGAGTAAGAAAAACATGGCAATGAGAAAGGCAGGAAATGGTACAAATGGATTGGTAGAAAACCAACTCAAGAAATTTTGCTTGATGGGGAACCATCACATGATCTGGACTTGGCACCTGGTAGCTAGCAGAATGCTAGTAATACATTTAGGCTATAAGGAAAGGAATCCAGCTACAGTGAAGTGTTTCAAATCGCTGGATATGAAAGGAGAACTCAAAAGTTAAAGATTTTTACTTTAGTCGCTGTTGATATACTTAAGTGATTAATACACCACTGACTTTAGGAGGTGGACAAGGAATTCTACCTTGTACCCCAGGAGAGATGGAATCTGAGCCATTGTGTTCCAGGGAGGGATGCAGAAATAAAATTGTTGATCAATAGATGAAGTACTAGGAAAATCACCACTGGATTGCAGCTCTTACCCAATTAACCTTTTTTCTAAACCACTTACCTACCTTTCTTCTCCTTATAAAAGCTTGAGATGAGATGTTAAGATGGTTTTTGAGGGTACATAACCCACTATCTCAGACTGTCCACATTTGAATAAAAAACCCATAAACATTCAAATTTTGTCTCTACTTATTGATTCTTGGTAGTGACAGGCAGCATGAACACTGACTTTTCTGGTCTCAGGTCTATTAGTCAGGGTTCCCCAGAGAAACAGAATCAATTGGATATGGATAGCTATGTAGAAAGATTTCCACTGATTGGCTCACATGATTATAAAGACTGAGAAATCCCAAAGTCTGCAAATCGGAGCCTCAGGAAGTCAGTGGTTATTTCCATTTAAAATTAAAAGCCTAAGGAGCAAGGGGAGCCAATGGTGTTAGTGCCAGTTCAAGTCCAAAGGCCCAAGAGCTGAGGGCTGATGACCAAGGAGACAATAATGTCCAGTACAATCAGAAAAAGCAAATTTTCCTTTCCTCTCTGGTTTTGTTCTATTTGGGCCTTCAAAGAATTAAATGAGTGCTCACTTCGGCAGCACATATACTAAAATTGGAACGATACAGAGAAGATTAGCATGGCCCCTGTGCAAGGATGACACACAAATTCGTGAAGCATTCCATATTAAAAAAAAAAAAAAATTAAATGATACCTACCACATTGGTGACAGTGATCCTTCTTTATTTAGTCTATGAATTCAAATGCTAATCTCTTCTGGAAACACTCTCACAGACACACCCAGAGTAATGTTTTATCAGCTATCTGGTTATCTCTTAGCCCAAAAAAGTTGACTCATAAAATTAACCATCACGGTGAATCTATATTATACTGGTTCTCTCTGGAAAACTGAAACTGGCAAGCCTATTAACATTCACCCATTCTTTTCACAAACTTCCCAAGAATCTAGCATATGCCAGACACTGTGCAGGGTGTTGGAAATACTACAATGACCAAGCAAGCACTACTCCTGTGTCAACAAAGTTTAGAGTCTCTTTAGTTATGAAGATCCCAAATTAATATGCAGAAAAGACTTTCGAAGCTGAGAATTTTATGAGGCTGTGTAGATCTGGTTATTGAAGGGATATTAAGACTAAATTAACCAAAGCTTCCCGGGAAAAAAGATATGGACACAATCTGGCACATATTGATATTGATGACATTGATAAGCATTACTACTCTTTTAAAAAGTAACTGATAGAGCTGTTTACTAAAGAGAAAAACATTAGTTTACTGTCTGTTTAGGTGTTATTTACATTACAACAAGGCATAGAATCGATTGATATGGAAATCTGTTAAAAATGCTTTCACAGGAAAACAATCACAGAACTGTATAATGTTATTCTAAAACAGAATACATCTGAACTACATGAAAGTTAAATTTTAATGTTATATGTATGCAAAATGGAAATTTTCTAGATACTTTTAGAAACACTATTATAGATTGCTGTTCTTCAGTAGTGCTCTTACCAAATGATAAGAGCAAGTGAAAAGAACTACAAATGAATTATAGGTAGACAATATGTGACTTATATGTAAGTTACATGCAAGATCATTATTCCTTTGACAAGCTTTACCGAATAATAGTATTTTCAATTATACTAAGTCTAAGAGAAAAACAGTCAACCATTTTAGATCCACTTTGAAAAAATTTTTTTTCTTATGTCATCATATCTATAAATACAATCAATACCTTAATAATGTTCTATAAAAATAGTATTGGGTAGATAAAATGTAAACTACCAATGTTTAAGTTATCAAAGATAAAACTCTCCATAAGTAAATTTATTAAAATAAAATTTATAAAATTGAAAACAAAAAATTCAAGACCTTTAATAGATTATAACGTTCTAAAGAAGAGGGGAGAAAATAAAAGAAAGAACATAAGCAACAAGAGCTTTTCACAATACATCCATGTTCCTAGAGCACAAAATGTTCAAGCCTCAAATCCTGAAGCCAACAGTTCCCTTTAGCCTTCTCAGCACATTCTCTCAAACCTGAGGCTCAAACATAATCTTTTAGGGCCAAGTAAAGTCTTTGGGAGGCTTGCCACCCCTGGCTTCACTGTGGATAAGGCTCAGTGAACAAATAACAAGCTGAGCATGGGTTTGGGGATTTCAATCCCGTATTTGCTTTCCCAAACTCCACGTGGTTTTGCCAGAGGCCCCCTACCTTCCTGCTGCACTGCAAGTTTTTCACTGGTATCACTTGTTTTACAGAACATATGCATTTCAGAAAAATGGTCACTTATATTTCATAATATAAATATTCTTCTGTCTTATATTAAATAAAATCAAGGGTATGGTCACACAAAAAAACATCTGGCAAGGTATATAAAACTGATAGCTACTTGATCATTCAACAACTATTGAGACTTATGCAATAAGCACAAAGCACTTTGAGCAAATCAGTATCAAGATGAAGTTCTTGGTTACAAGTACTAGAAACTGGCTAATTTTAGCAGGAAAGGAATTTATTGGCAGAATATCAAATAGTTGGTAGAATTAACAGGAAGACTGAGGAACCAGGCTAAAAAACAGGCAGGAACTAAAGGGCAATTAATAGTAAAATGTGACCACAACAAGGTCACATCTAGGTTTGGTTAGGATACGGCTGCTGACCCTACCACAGGTAAGGGTACTACTAGATGCCATGCTGGCCCCACTGGCTGCTGGGAACATAGTTTAACCATCCATACCTATTTAAATGGGTCATTGCAGATTTAAATTCCCAATTTCTGATTGGCCAAACCTGGGTTTTATGCTCATGCCCTCAGTGCTGAGCTTGGGAAGAAGGACTATCTGGGTAATTAGGCTTTTAGAGAGGGTGTTAGGGCCCTCATGTTCATCAAGACTCACACACTGGAAAATTTCCCTCAAATAGAAAGAGTTCAGCTGCTCAATAGCCAAAAAAAATTTATAAATGTCCAATTCAGTCCACAATTTTTCTCCATACCCTCTCCTCCATATTTTCAAAGAGATGCTCTAGTCATTGGCCATCACTGCCGCAGCTTGTCAGTATTCCATATTTTTTCAAGGGAGGTTAGCATGATAGTAATTTGTTCTCCATAAAGAAAATTGTTGCTGATCCTGATTTTGAGGTAATACTAAGGTGCATCTTCTATATAAGCATATTGGGAGAGGGTATTATAATGAGTCATGTTCCTAGCAGTGAAGAGATCAATTTAAAAAGCACACTTTTTTCCAAGGTGATAAAGAATATAATAGTGATCTATAGTGGAAAGGCAAGCCTAAATTATGCAATAAAAAAAGTACAAAGGGTGCTTTAACTAAGACTGTGTTAGAATTGCAAAGACAAATAAGATATAGTCCTTGCCCTCCAAAAGCTTAGAGTATAGAAGAGTGACAGACTTTTGAATAGACTGTTTGAATGTAGTGTGAGAAGTACTGTAATGGAAATATATGAGGTCAGTCCCAAAAGCATCAGCTGCGCAAACTGTTTTAATTAATTGACATTGGCTCAATACTTTCGGGACAGACCCCCTACGCAGAGCTTGATGGAAGCATGTAGGAAGCACTCTAATGTCAAATGTGGTGGGCAAGGTGGTGAGTGGCAGGGAAGACTGGAGGATGTGAGGAGGATGTAACAACCTGATCTGTCTTCTGAAGGATGAATATCTTCTGAGCATATTTTATAATCAAGAGCAATAAATCACTCAGACAGCAATTATGCTGCATTTTTTATTGAGAACAGTTCCAATAGTGCCCTTTATTTCACCTATCATAGCACTTAATGTGCTATATTGCAATCACCTGTGCTCTTGCCTATTTCTCCACCAGCCTTTAAGCTCCGCAGTGATAGGGACTGTGTCAGTCTTGGACATAGTGGTATTCTCACTACCTAGCACAGGGCCTAGTCAAGAGTGATAAATAAATGTTTACTGAAGAAAACAACAGCATCAAAACGATTTACCCACAGGCAAGAAATAATTGCTGGAGAAATAATTCTGACAATTAGTTAAAATATTATTAAACACTACTTACTAAATAGAAATGCAAAAAAGATGAAAAATAATGGTGGTCTTACCTTTTTTACAAAAGAAGGGTTAACTTCCAAACTCTTTATTTCCCCGCTAAGTTAAATGATAAAGAGTCTTTTAAAAAATGTTTACAAGGAAGTACTACAAGCTGAAACATAATAGGAAGAAGTTGAAAGGGAATCTAATCGCACAGTTTTAGCTAGAAAGGCAGTAAATTTAGTCTGAGGGTTAATGCTTTATGATGCATAGAAACTTACTGTGATCACATGGAAAACAACATCCCACTCTATTAAAACACACTGGTGTTTGCAATAAATTAAAACCTGAAGAGATTATGGCAATTTGTTTTCAAACAGTAAGGTGCATCAGAATTACCTGAGAAATTGTGAAAACACAGATTTCTGGCCTCCGCCCCTCTAGTTTCTGATTCAGTAAATCTGGGAATATGCTAAGAACTTGTAACTCTTACAGGTTCTCAAGTATGTTGATGTTGCCTGTTGGGGTATACACTGAGAACAACTGGACACAGCAGTTCTTTACCTTTTGCTGTAGCTTTAGTGACTTCACTTATTATTATATCCCTTTGCTCTTCATTCAGATTTAAATATCTCTCTTCATCTTAGAAAATTCAAGATCTTCTTTTACAAACTTCTCTTTTGGGAATCCTTTAGAAAATGCTTAAAAATAAATAGTCATGGACCACTGGAATAAACATATATTTTTATTGCATTCCCTGAATAATAGGATGGGAAGATAAAAGTTCAGAAATATTAGAGTATAATTGTATTAGTCAGGGTTCTCCAGAGAAATAGAATAGGATTGATTGATTGATTGGTTTATTTATTAGAAGAGATATAATATGAAGACTTGGGCCACACATTATGGAGGCTGAGAAGTCCCCTAATAGGCAAGGTGGAGACCCAGGAAATGCTGGTGGTATAATTGCAATTCAAGCTCAGAGAATCAGGGGAGCTGAAGGTGCAAGGACAGAGGAAGACCAAGTCTCAGCTCAGCAGGCAGGCAGAGAACAAAAAGGGTGAATTCTACCTTCCTTTGCCTTTTTGTTATATTTAGGTCCTCAATAGATTGGATGATGCCCACCCACATGGGAAAGGATGATTTACTTTATTGAGTCCACTAGTTCAAATGCTAATCTCATCTGGAAATACCCTCACAGACAGAGTCAGAAATAATGCATAAGCTGGTCGCCCCTTGGCCCAGTCAAGTTGACACATAGATTTAACCATCACAATGATAAAATGTTAAAGTAAAGATTTGGTATTTGCTCTTCCAGAACTATGATGATGGAAATAATCTGAAAACTCCATTACGTCAAGAAATACTGAAAAAAAGTATTACTTTAAATCCATAATTAAGACACAGGGTTTTTAAAATGATTAAATCTCATAAGTTGGAGTTGTAAAATCTGGATTTGAGTCCTAGCTTCACCACTTCATAGCTTTGTGACCTTAGGCAAGTTAATGGGTTTACCCATTAACTTTTTTTTTTTTTTGCATCTGTGAAGCTGGAAAAATATTATTTCATAATGTATAGAGGGTTATATGAGGATTAAATGTAAAATGCTTAGAATATTATCTGGCCCATTTTCTTCTTCTTATTGTTGTTAATAGTATTTGTTATCTGTCAAGAAAATGTGGAAAATATGGAAATATGTTCAAATTAAAATAGAACAGAATATCAAACCAGGTACCATGGCTTGCTTGTCTCAATAATCTAAGAACTTGAGTTTTTATGTCTACGCAGAAAAATCTGCCAAAACTTGTATCGCCAATAAAGGAGTCAACAAAATTTCCACTTACCAGGTAAGAAAGTTTGTTTACACTAGGCTGAGTTTCAGGTAAGAATGTCTCCCTCAAAAATTTACAACCATAGGCTTTTGACTCACGTGACTACACAGTTCAAATTTATACTTACTGATTACTCCTGGAGGCTTTCAAATTGAGAAATTAACATAAAAATTAATCCTAGGCTATTATTATCCCTAGGGTGCCTCAAAGAGGAAAAACATAAAACCTCTGTAAAGAGATATGCTTTAACCAAATTGCCCAAGATTATACATATCAAACCTTTCTGTTAATAGGCATAAAATTTTTAAATTACAAAACATGTATGGATATAATCCACCATGCGGTGGAGTCAGCAGACACAATAAATATTAAGATTCAGCCCTAAGAATGTTATGTAGTGGAACAATCTAACAGAGTAACCTACAGTATAAAAATATGGTCATATTAAAGATATTTAAAATCCACATTCTATTTTTAAAATTGAGAAACTATAAAAAGGAAAGTTTGATTTGAAAAATAGAACTTCAAGAAGTGCAACATACTAACATTTTTAACAGTCATGGCTAAAGACAATTAGTGAACTGGAAGACAGATTTGAACCAATTACAGAGAGTGCAGCAACTACAGGCATAGAAAATATAAGTTAACAGTGAGATGACAGACCATCCCATTTTGCCTGGCATAATTCTGGTGTTAGTACTGAAAGTCTCACATCTTGGGAAACTCTTCAGTCCTATGCAGGCTAAGTGATTGGCCACCCTAGTTAACAGATGCAAAGAATAGAATGAGAAAGGCCACAACATGAGATTTGCAAGATGAAAGAATATTAAGAATGAGGGAGAGAGGCCCTAACTGGTGGCTCAGTGGATAGGCACTGACCTGGAAACCCAAAAGCCACTGGTTCTACTCCCAGCCAGGGCACATAACCAGGTTATAGGCCAGGTCCATAGCTGAAGGCAGGTGAAAGGCAACCATACATTGATGCTTCTTCTCTCCCTTTCTTCCTCCATCCCTACCTACCCTTCTCTCTGAAAATAATAAATAAAAATATCTTAAAAGAAAAAAGGATGGGGGTCTGTCTCTCACAAGCCTTGTCATGGGGTAAGGGGAAAATAATATCTGGTGAATTCATAAGCACAAACATGCCCACACATGGGTTTGGTATTCACATTAATTTGAGTGGTCTAGAAAAGTTCATGTCACCCTGGCTGGTGGATAAGGCACTGCCCTGTGAACCCAAAGGTCACTGGTTCAATTCCCAGCCAGGGCACGTAACCAGGTTGTAAGCCAGGTCTCCAGCCAGGTTCATAGCTGGAGGCAGGTGAAAGGCAACCATACATTAAAGTCTCTCTCCTTCTCTGCCACTCTCCCTTCCCTACTCTCTAAAAAATAATAAAATCTTTAAAAAAGAAAAAGAAAGAAAGAAAGAAAGAAAAGAAAAATTGATGTCAAATACTTCTGGTCAATAATGCCCCAGGGCATCTGGCAGAATCAAAGACAAATCCTTACTAGAAAAATGCACCTTCACTTCAGGCTTTGCCATACTCAGTTCTACCACAAAAAAATATTGACAGAATATATGTGTGTGTTATTGATACAAGTTCACACAGCATTATGAAATTTTGTTATTCAAGCAGCTCATATCATTAGTGGCAAAATTAAATTCCTTTTAGAATTCAGTAGCAACCAACTTACTTGCCCAGATATAATTTCTAAAATTTCCTCCACATTTTATAAAGGCATTATATGATGTTTGATAAACTTCTTTATTTGTGATGGTCAATGTTTGACATTCTAAAAGTTTAAGTTATTTGAGCTACAATTAGATTTTAAGAAAATTACACAAGTCCCTGGATCTTTTAATTGCATAATTTCCAAACCATCTATAACCAATGCTTCCAAAAGCCTTCTTTTATTCAAAATAATGATCTTATTTTTAGTGTTTCCTCACATCAACTAGCCTCTAATAAAAAAATTTTAAAAAGTTGTCACGATTGTTGGAGTTGTTTTTTTTTTTTTTTTTAATTATCACCTTTTAATACCTAGCACAGTATGAATGACTGACTGTATGTGATTAATTATTTACTATCTATGTGATTATGGAAAGAGAAGGAAGGAGGAATTCAGGATACAGATGCAAGTAGAGAGAGGTAATTAAGGTTAAATGAGATCATAAGGACTGGTGTTCTAATAAAAAGAGGATAGGACACCAGAGAAGACCTCTTTAACCCCCTCCATGACCCCAAATGAGCACAGAAGAAAGGCCATGGGAAATGAAGGAAGAAGACAGCAGTTTGCAAGCCAGGAGGAGTCTCACCGGAAACCGAAATTTGCGAGAACTTTGATCATGAACTTCAATCCGCCAGAACTGTGAGAAATAAAGTTCGTATAAATCATTCTCTGGTATTTTATTATGGCAGCTCAAATAGCCTAATACAACTGTAAAGGGTATTCTGGAGAAAGAGTTTATAAAACCAGTCTTACGAGTCTTTTTAATCGCCTTCCTTTGTCACTGATGTGACATCCCAGAATGGAAACTGTCCCATTCAGTCTCAGCAGCAACAAAGAAGTTCTAGAGAAGTCGACAGCACAGTCAAAAGGAAAATTCAAGATTGGTGAATTTTCCATCCCTAAGAGGCTATGTTTTTAAATTTTTAAATTGCTGCAAAAACGCTGCTGTGGTATCTATGTTCCACAGGATCTTTCTAAAATTTTTCTTGCTGGAAAAATACCTCTGAAATTTTAAGGGAGGCATAAAACCATAGCTATAGATGTCATTCTAATGAATATTAAGGGGATTCTTACCTCATTCTTTTACTTTGTACTCAAACTAGCCCTAAATTTAATACATTTTCACCTAAGCAGTTCTCATTAATAAGAATATGCTCTATAATCAGGCTATTATCTATACTAAATTAATGCAATGGAGCAGTTATTTTAATTCTCAACAGGTGGTTATCAAACTTTTCTGGCCTTACAAATCATGCATGGAGATTGATAAAAATGCAGATTCTGGGTCCCCATCACCTGGGGATTTCGACCAAGGAGGTATCTGGGGAGAGACTAGACTTTTATATTTAAAATACACACCAGAAAATCCTGACCTAGGCAGCCTCTAGAACACATGTTGAAAATTACTATTCTAGGTTTCAAGCAAATTTGAAAAACAGAGTATCTTAATTTAAATGGAAATACAATGTTGTCCACATGCTTACCGTTAGTGTAGTTATACTTTGAAATGTATGTGGGTTCTTATTTTTTAACACTCTGCTATATCCTCGACAATAACAATTATATTTTTATTATTTTTAAATTGTATTTTATTTATTTTGCTATTACAACTGTCCTGATTTTAAGCCCTTTCACTCCTCCATCCAGCACTCCTACTCCCTCAGGCGGTCATTCCACCATTGTTCATGTCCATGGGTCTTGCATATAGGTTTTTGGCTACTACATTTTCTATACTAGACTTTACATCCCCATGGCTATTCTGTAACTACCTATTTGTACTTCTTGATCTCCTCACCTCTTAACCAATTTCCCCCATGCCCCATTCTAGCTGGCAACCATCAAAACATTCTCTTATCCATGATTCTGTCTCTAATCTTCTTCTTTTGTAAATATTTTATTTATTAATTTCAGAGAGAAGGGCAGAGAGGGAGGAAGAAAGGGAGAGAAACATCAATGTATGGTTGCCTTTCACCTGCCTCCAGCTAAGGACCTGACTGGCAACCTGGTTATATGCTCTGGCTGGGGAATCAAACCATCGACCTTTGGGTTCTCAGGCCAGTGCCTTATCCACTGTGCCACCAGCCAGGGCTGTCTCTGTTCTTGTTTGCTTCGTTTGTTTTTTAGATTCAGTTGTTGATAGATTTATATTTATTGCCATTTTATTGTTCATAATTTTGATCTTCTTTTTCTTAAATAAGTCCCTTTAACATTTCATGTAACAATGGTTTGGTGATGAACTCCTTGAGTTATTTTCTCTCTGGGAAGTTCTTTATTTGCCTTTGGATTTCAAATGATAGCTTTGCTTGGTAGAGCAATCTTGGCTGTAGGTCTCTGCTTTTCATGATTTAGAACATTTTTTACAATCTCTTGTAGCCCACAAAGTTTCTTTTGAGAAATCAGCTGACAGTCTTTTGGGAATTATCCTGGAGGTAACTAACTGCTTTTCTCTAGCTGCTTTTAAGATTTCCTCTTTATGTTTAAGCTTTGTCATTTTAATTGTGATGTTTCTTGGAGTGGACCTCTTTGCATCCATCTTGTTTGGGACATTCTGTACTTCTTGGACTTGCATGTCTATTTCCTGACAAATTAGGGAAGTTGTCTTTCATTATTTTTTTCATATACATTTCCAATTTCTTGCTCTTTCTCTTCTCCTTCTGGCATCCCTCTGATGCAAATGTTTGACTGTTTAAAGTTGTTCCAGAGGCTGCCCATACTATGCTCATTTAAAAATGGATTTTTCTTATTTTTCTGTTTATTGTTTTTTGTTTTTTTGTTTTGTTTTGTTTTGTTTTTTGCTTCCTTATGTTCCAAATCATTGGTTTAATTCTTGGCTTCATCCACTTTACTGCTGTTTCCTTGTAAATTGTCTTTATCTCAATTAACGTATCCTTTGTTTCTGACTAGATTTTTGTATATGCTGCTGAGGTCCTCACCAAGTTCCTTAACCACTGTTTTGAATTCTGCATCTGATACATTACCTATTTCCATTTTGTTTAGCTCATTTTCTATAGTTTTCATCTATTCTTTTATTTGGAGCATTTTTCTCTGTCTCCTCATTTTGGTAGCCTCCCTGTCTTTGTTTCTCTGTATTAGATAGAGCTGCTATTACTCCGTGTCTTGGTAGCATGGTTTAATGTAGTAGGTGTCTATAGGATCCAGTGGTACAGCCTTCCCTATCACTCAGGCTGAGTACTCCAGGTGTGCCTTCGGTGTGGGCTGAGTACATCTTCCTCTTATAGTTAAATGTAAGTTGCTGTTGGAAGGTCAATGGGATGGATTTACCCAGCTGCAAGAATTGGCTGTGACCACTTATCACCAACCTCTGCCCTCTGTGGAGTATCAGCTGTGCAGGGGCAGGGTGGTGGTGCTCTGACATAGGGTCTGCAGCTGTGCACAGGCTCTGGGGTTTCTGGGTAGTGCAGGCCAAGATCACCCCCCACTTATATTTTGTCTGGGGCTATCCTGCCTGAGCTATAGAGTAATCTGAGATGCCTGCTGCTTGAGTTGGCTCTAGAGCTTCTTAGGAGAAGCCAAGCTGTGAATCTAGGCTGGCTGCTGCTAGAGTCATCTCTGGGGATACTTAGCAAGAAGTGAGGGGGCTGGAACTTATTGTGGACAGCTGTGGCTTGTTTGAAAAAATTTATGAAGTTGTGAAGCTTAAGCCAAGACCAGCCATTCATATGGCAAAGCTATTGTTAACAGGTTTGTATTGGGTGAGACAGAGCTTCAGGGGATCTTCAGGGCAAACAATGTTAGCCAGGTTGATGAAGTATTAGATAGGGCACTAGCCTACCAGCTCTGTGGCTCTGCCCACATTTATACCTGTGAGAAAGCTGCCCCCTGGCTCTCACCTTGATGCCAGCCACTTCGGTTTCTCCCTGTTTGCCACTGGTGCCTGTCAAGCTGCTACCCTGGTCCTGGAGCCCAGAGGGAGTGAGTCTGAGTAGGTGAGTTTATGCAAGGATTCTTTCAGAGGAACTGCTTAGGACCCCAGAAGTTTCTTCCACTGACTCAATCTGCATTGGTTTTTGCAGCCAGATCGGTAGAAACTTATCTCCCTGGAACAAAAACCCTGGACTGAGGGTCCTGGCGTGTGTCAGACTCCTCACTCCTGAGATATCCCTTCCAAATTGTTATCCACCACACATTGGTGTGGGACCAGAAATTCCATGTCTCCACCCTTCCTACCAATTTGGATAGATGTGGTTTCTTTAATTCTGTAGTTGTCAAATTTCCGACCACTCTGAGTGATGGTTGTTCTATATTTTAGTTGTAATTTTGATGTATTACAATGGCAATTTTAATGAAAAGTTTATGTGTGTTAACTTCAGTTACTGTTTCACACACACACTATGTACTAAAAATTATGTCACCACTCCATCTGAAGGGGCATTTGAAAAAGGTATAAAGAACATTTGCATTCTATGATAAGTTTTGATCTAAAATGAACAATGAAAGGAAAAGGGAAATGTATTTATTCATGCAAGTTTATATTAGTGAAATGTAGTCACAAAGGCAACAAATACATATATGTGATATTGTGTTAACTACATGGGAGAAAGATGCATTGTGGAGAGATCTGTCTTCAAGAGGCTTACCGCCTAATAGGAGAGGTAGGACATGACCACAAATAATAACCCAGAAGATAAGAAGCGTTATACCATGTGAAGTACAAATATTAGGGGAGAGTTTTAGGGGAGGAAACATTCGGTATGATTGCAATAAAGGCTGAATGTAGAAGTGGTGGAAGGCAAAGCCAGAAAAGTAGGCAATGACCAGATCATGAAGACTTTTGTTTGTTAAACTAAAGGGTTTGATATTCAGCCTAAGAGTTATGGGGAGCTCTTGTTAGATTTTAAGGAAAGATGACATGCATTCACTCCCTCAGTAGTTACTAAGCACTTGCTGCCTATCCAGCACTAACTGAAACTCCTGACCAGTCACATAAGGGACTTTCAAACTCTTTCTGACCCCAGGCCTCACCTGGACCTACTCAATTACAACCTTCAAGGCTAGTGACCTTGGTTATTTAAAATCTCTCCCAGGAATTCTGATGCATAGCCAAGTTAGGCAACCACCATTGAAGGGTGTATTTAAGTACATGTATTCAATGTATATTAAAAAATCTTTGCTTAGGATGAGCATTTAAGCAAAGGAAGCAACCTAGTGATAAAAATCACTTAGATAACATGTAGGCAGCAACAGAAATGCTGGAAGGGTGAAGTGAATGTCAACGGATTGAGTTGCTTCATTCTTGAACAAGGAAGATACTTTGAAAAAATTATTTTAAGAAGCTGGTTTGTCTGCAATGTCCAGATAGATTCAAAGAAGAAACAGGAGGAGAGACACCCAGAAAAGCCGGACAGAGTAATCCAAGCATAGTATTATGGCAGATGGCTGAGGTGACGGCTGTGGGGATGGAGGAAAGTAAATGCAACTGAGTGACAGTGTTAGGAAACGGCCACATGGCTTATAACGTGTGTCACTAATGAGAGAGGAAAAAAGACACAAAGGGATTGGGGGAAGGAAATAAGGCAGGAGAAAAAGAAAGTAGATGAGATAACGGTAAAACTTGCTTTGGAGAAATGATCGTTGCCATCTAGAAACATAAACTGCTACTTGTCTGTATAGAATGTAAGGTGTTTGAATTTGCATTGAAAGTTACCATTGTTTCAGTGGAAAACAGAAGCATAAAATGGACAATAATCCTGAATATCAAGTGAAAGTGGCAACTTGTTTTCTGACTCAGACTTAAGGTTTAGCCTTGCTATTATTTTAAAATAAATACCATACCTGCTATTGATTTATTTTTAATTATTGGTATAAATGATTACTATATTACTTTTCCTTTTTTTGATTACAAAGCTAAAATTCCCTCTCTGTTCCCTATCCCTTGCTTTGTCAAGGTGTCTCTTCGTGTCCGTGCTTTGGCCAGAAGTCAAATATGATAACAAGGGTGAAAAGGGAATAAGGAGCTTTTGCCAGGGCCTCCTGCCAGGGACAGATGCACTGACTCTCTGGTGCTTCCTATGCACAAAGGATGCTTAAGCTTTAAACTGAACGCTTGAAAGAAAACAAGGCCACATACATGTGTGCAGACTGTGCACTGCACAGCTCTGGAGTGCTGCTCACTCCTGTAGAGTTGTATATTCCATTTCTGGCAAATGGAAATCAAATGTTTGAGGGAGGGGTGCCTTTTTCCAATTCTCACTAAAGCACTGCATGGGTTAGCAACAATGCTGAAGGAAATCCCCTTTTTTCATTGTTTCTCAAACCGTGGTCTTGGCTCTAACTACATTAGATTCTGTTGAGAAGTGATTCAAAAATACAGATTTCTATATCTCACATCAGACTAATGAGGGGCCCTGGAATCTGCATTATAAATAAACTCCCATTAGGCAATTCTCACATTTATTTATTTATTTATTTATTTAAGTTTTATTGTTGTTGTATTACATCCATCTCCTTTTTGCTCCCTTCTGTCCTCCTCCCCACCCACCCATTCCCCCCAAAATCAATCCCACTTTATTTATTTATTTTTAAAAAAGATTTTATTTATTATTTTCAGAGAGATGGGCAGGAAGGGAAGAAGAAAGGGAGAGAAGCATCAATGTATGGTTGCTTTTCACCTGCCTCCAGCTAAGGACCTGGCTGGAGACCTGGCTTACAACCTGGTTATGTGCCCTGACTAGGAATCAAACCAGTGACCTTTGGGTTCACAGGCTGGCTGCCAATCCAGTGAGCTGCACCAGCCAGGGCTCTTACATTTTATTTAAATACAACTTTTCAATTACTTGGCACATGACCTCATCATTCCTTGATCAATCATGATGGCATAGAGAAGTAAATATATAAAGAGACAACATATCAATTCCTAACTGCCCGTCTGTTGTAGAATAAAAATGATTCTGTAAATGGTGAGAACTGGGCTTACAATTTCAATGTCAGAGATTTAAAGAAGTACCCCAAAATAATGGAGGAAAGTCTATACTAGGCTATATGTTTGATCTACCCAACCCAAAATGTCATATTTATCCTTCCCTATGATCTCAAAGTCTTCACCAGGAGTATTTTTCAAACATTCCTAACTTGCCTATTGTGGATCATTGATCAATGTTTACAAACTCTCATCAAGCATATTTATATTTTTAGTTTGCACAACATGAAAAATAATATAGTTCTTATTTATTATCTAATGTGTAAAATATCACCTACCCTTCTGAGTCCTGAAAGGAGCTTAATGTCACTCTCAGTTGATACACCTTGATTCTGATGAACAAAGTGTTGTCTGCCCTAACTTCCTGTTCCTTCCTGATTTATATGCCATGGTTCCAGGCCCTTGCATGATGAAGAAACATGATCTCTTCAGTCTGTTCTCATAATGAAACTGCCATTGACCTTTATTCATTTTATTTATTAAAAAAATTTATTGTATTTTTCCATTACCACTTAACCACTTTATTCCCTCCCCCTGCAATCACCACACTGTTGTCCATGTCCATGAGTCCTTTTTCCTTTTTGCTGAATCCTCCTACTCCATAATGCCCCACCGCCAATAGCTGTCATCTTACTCTATCTGTGAGTCTGTCTCTACTTTGCTTGTTAGTCCAGTTTGTTCATTAGATTCCACATATAGATGAAATCGTGGTATTTGTTTTTCTCTGATTGGCTTATTTCACTGAGCATAATGTTCTCCAGGTCCATCCATGCTGTCACAAAATATAAGAGTTTCTTCTATTTTACTGCTGCATAATATTTCATTGTATAAATGTACCTCAGCTTTTTTATCCATTCATCATTTTAGTTGTCCCTGTAACAATACACACTTTTTAAATCCATGTTGTCTTTTTTTAAGGTTTGTTAAGCAATAATCCCCCTTACAGTGGTTTTGCTTTCTGTGATTTCAGTTACCTACAGTCAACCATGGTCCAAACATATTAAGTGGAAAATTCCAGAAATAAACAATTTATAAATTTTAAATTGCATGTCATTCTGAGTAGCATGATGAAATATCTCTCATACTTCTCTGCCCCTTGCAAGATGTTAATTATCCCTTCATCTAGTGTATCTATGATGTATATGCTGTCCTTTCACCTGTCACTTAATGGGTGTCTAGGTTATCAGACCAGTTGTTGCAGTTGTTGCAATATCATACTGCTATGTTCAAGTTACTCTTATGTTACTTAATATGGCCCCAAAGCTCAAGAGTAGCCATGCTGGGAATTCAGATATACTAAATGATATACATAAAGTGCTTATTACATATCATCAGAAGATTAATAGTAGTCTAATGCTATGACACAATTCCTACCTCATTCACCTTGCTTCTTCTCATCGCACAGGCATCTTAACATCTCACATCATTACAAGAAGAAAGGTGAATATAGTACAATAAGATATTTTGATCATTAGTTTCCTGTATTAGGTGAGATCATATGGTATTTGTCTTTCACTGCTTGGCTTATTCCATTAAGCATAATACTCTCCAGTTCCATCCATGCTATTGCAAAAGGTAGGAGTTCCTTCTTTCTTTCTGCTGCATAGTATTCCATTGGGTACATGTACCACAGTTTTTGATCCATTCATCTACTGATGGGCACTTAGGCTGTTTCCAGGCCTTGGCTATTATAAATAGTGCTGCTATGAACATAGGGCTGCAAAGGTTCTTCTGAATTGGTATTTCAGGGTTCTTTGGGAAAGACAAATACCACATGATTTCACCTAATACAGGAAACTAATGAACAAAACAAACAAATGAGCAAAATAGAGCTAGAGGCATGGAAACAAGGAACAGACTAACAGTGACAGGCGTGGGGAGAAATGGGAAAAGAAGGGAAAGAGTTTAGCCAGGGAACTAGTATAAATGACCCATGGGCATGAACAAGGTGGGGATTGACTGTGGGAGAGGGGAAAGGGTAGGTAGTGCAGGAGAGAACAATAGGGGGGGAAATAGGATAACTGTAATACAACAATAAATTAATTAAATTTTTTAAAAATTTTAAATAAAAATAAAAATGATATTTTAAGAGACCACATTTACATAATTTTATTGTAGAATATCATAATTGTCCAATATTTTTATTAGTAATTGCTGTTAATCTCTTATTGTACCCAATTTATAAATTAAATTATATCATAGGTACATCTGTGTAGGGGGAAAAATTCAGTATATGTTGAGTTTGCAACTACCACATTTTCAGGTACCCACTGTGTTAAAACATAATCCCCATGGATAAGGGGGACTACTATACACAGTTGTCTGTATAGTTACATATACATCAAAGTCCTCTCACAAGAATAAATTATGCATGTGTTTCTTCTAATATCATTTCTCATTATGATGTCACTTTTTAAAAGTTTTTATTTATTTTTTATTATTTTTAGAAAGAGGGGAAGGGAGAGAGGCAGAGCAGGTAAGCGGCATCACTGTATAGTTGCCTTTCACCTGCCTCCAGCTACAGACCTGGCTGGAGACCTGGCTTGCAACCTGGTTATGTGCCCTGGCTGGGGAATCGAACCAGCAACCTTTGGGTTTGCAAGCTGGCACCTTACCCACTGTGCCACCAGCCAGGGCTGATGTCACTTTCTTGATATTTTGAGCTATCATTTGTGACCTCAAAAGCAATCTCAGCTATGGAAATATCAGATATTGAAATTTGATAAAAATGGAAAATTACCCAGATAGAAGAGCCAAGATGAATTGAATAACATTAGTCAGCTGTTTTCCCCTGAGCAACATCACCTTCCATCTTACCTAGACTTATTCTCAGCTGCTTGGCTTCCATCCAAGTCCATAGTTTGGCCCGGATCATCCAAGGCAGAAAACTGCACTGCAGGGACCTGGTGAAAGGGAAGTGTCTAACAAAGCATCATCTGGGCAGTGATGATACTGCTTCTTCCATATGCCTCATGATTACCTCAGAGATTCTGATCCTGACCTCCATGGACATCCATCCTGAGCATGCTGGGATTGATAAATCCTGCTTTGGAGGGGGAAAAATGACTGAAAGAATAGCACAAAAAGCCTAGACCCATGTTTTTTCAAGCCTTACTTTATAGTGAGGTATAGACTTAGGTGCAGTTTATGGTGAAGGTCACTGTGTTTCTTGCAGTACCCATGCCAAGTTGGCTGAGGTAGCAGCAGTCATTCCCTGTAATCCCTAAGCAGGGTGCCTGGCCCACCTCCCTCCCACTTCTGCTCACACACTATTCCCATCTGAGATGTTGGTTTTTCTGCTTGGCTTCTCTATGAATAAACCCTCTAGTTCTTTACTTGGTTTCCCCTTTCAACCCCCTATCTGGTATGACTTAGGATGCCTTCCTACATAAAACCACCCCAGGACTCCACCCACACTGCTGCTACACCAATCTCAAGCAAAGCTTCCAGTAGACAGACTCGCTATCCTCACCTACTTAGTAGGCCCCATTTCTTCTGCATTTATTTGCTCCAGGATATGACATTTAGATGCTGTCTAACCAGGTCTGGGCTCTCACCAGACACTAAATCTGCCTGTACTTTCATCTTGAACTCGCCAGCCTCCAGAATGCTGAGAAATAAGTGTCTGTTGTTTGTAACCCTATGGTATTGCTGTTATAGCAGCCGGACAGACAAACACAGATAGTTCAGAAAATTAATCTACTGTGGAAGGAGTGATAGAATCAGAAGCAAGAAGGTTCAATGGGAGGGGAAAGCACTGAGGCAGTGAATTAAGATAATGGCAGTGGGAATGGGGAGCCACTTTATAAGGAGGCTCTGGGAATAAGTCCCCATGCTACCTAAGTAGCACCTTTCAGGGTTAGTCCCCAACCCTCTCCCAGTCTGAGTTTTCCAGTCTTACACTCCATTCTCATTTTTCCTTCATGTCTTCAGCACCAGTCCCTTGCTCATTACCTTTGCATGCCTCCCTCACAGCTTGGATTTGACCCCGACCACTGGTCTGGTTCTAAACTCTCTCTTTCACCACAGTTCACATTGCTCCCCTCCCCTCACCCAGCTGAGTGTCTTCTCCAGAACTTTGGCCTAAGCTTAGGCTACTGGGACTAGTCTTCTCTCTAGGCTTGTGCTTATTTCAAAAGCAGAACTCCGTTGCCTGACAGGTGCGTCAGACATGAATGATAAGATATTAGAAAGTAGGATATGGTCTTGGGTGTAGGACATGGGGTTGAGGACTGGTTGAATCAAATTACTCTGTATGGATGTAGAGAGACGAAGAAATGTCACTACTCTCCAAAGTAAGGTGAGGCAATCACTTTTCTTACACAAAATAGAGGTGACAGTGGGACATCCAAGTGAAAATGTTCATTGTGCACCTAACATGCTGGGTAAAACTAGAGAGCGAGATGAGAACCAGAGTCATAGCATACAGACACAGGCTCTGCACTGCACAAGTTCAGGCCTCAGGGAGTGGTGTTCCTGTAGACCAGGATGTAGCGGCACCCCCTGGAGTTACAGGAAACTATACTCTCCTGCTGGGCAGGGAAGTACCAGATGGAGGAAATAGATGAAGCCAGGACATAAAACTAAGAAGGGGAGAGAGCAAACAGGGCTAGGGTTGCACTTTGGGGAAAACATAGGGGGCAAAAGAGAATTTCCACATCAGAGGATGGAGAGTGACTAAGTAGAATTGTGAGTTAAGTAGGATTTCAAGGAGGAAATAATCATTTCAAATGCCACAGAAAGGTCAAAGGGGAGAGGATCTAGAATCTAAAGAGTACTTTAGGATGAAGTACTGTACAATGTGGTGAGAAGAGGATTGAGCTGAAAGTGAGGAATCGGCCTCCAGTCCTGCATGGCCACACCTTAGGCAAGGCTCCCTGTATTAGTGAAATCTTCTCTTCTCTGTGGGCTGTTATAGAGTCAACATTTATCTTTCATTGAATGTTTCTATAAGTACTGTAAGTATTAACACATTTATTCCCCAAAATAATTTTGTTATAAGCTTCCCATTTTATAAGCAAAGAAGCTGATGCACAGAGAGCATGGAAGTAAAACCTGAAGTGACAAAGCCAGTAAACAGCAATGCTAGAATCTGTAAAATGGCTTGGCCTGTGTAGGAGGACCTTCTAGCTCTGTCATTTTAATATATACAAGCTAGAAGATTGCTAGTGCACTTCCAGGATGAGTTTCAGATAGAGGTGAGGGAGACACAAAAACCAGGATAATGCAAGAAAGGGGAAATGTGGCAATAAAAGGGAGAGAAAAAGGATTGTGAGCATTAAAGACAACAGGGTCAAATATTGATTGTTCAAGATAGATAAGACCTGTGTAAAGTGTTGCTTGAGGGGAAAGGAACCAAAGAAGAGGAAGAGATTGAAGATGCTGGAAAATGAAGAAAATTGACAGAGCAGAATTGTGAGGAAAGTAAGTTAGCCTTCGAAAGGGACAGAACACCCAAGATGGCATAGGGAGATAGACATTTAGAGGCAGAGAGAAGTTAAGATGGGAAAATTTATGCCTGCGGGCCTTGTCTTTAAGGAATAAGAATTAAAAGAGCTATCAACTCAAAGTAGACATAGCGTCTGCTGGAAAATTTTTCACATTTTTATTAAATATTATAGAAGTAAAGTGTATGCCTAGAAAAATTTGGAGAAATTGCAGAAAAGTGGAAAGAAGCATTACCTAAGTTCTAAGAAATAAAGATAACCACTAGGGTGTATTACCTTCCAGATAATTGGGTATTTTTACTTCCCTCCACATATTAATACTTACGATTCTAGTTATTTAGCTTTCATAAGGCTTATATTTAAAGTTTATTTAATAGTCTACCAAGTAGATGTGCTTTAATATCCTTAACTTCTTTCCACATTTGAGCTGCTTCCAATTTTTTACTATTTCATAAATAAAACTGCAGTGAACATCTTTGCACATAAAATTTATTCTATATTTTGAACCAATTTCAAAAATAGAAGCCCAAAAGTATAACTCCCAAGTCAATGACTTAGTATAACTGCAAACATCTTTAAGGCTTTTGACACATTCTATCAGTAATGGGTAGGAATACAACTTTCTTAAACCTTTGCCAAAATTAATTCATGAAAAAAAATGTTAATTTGACAGATGAAAAAGTAGTACCTTATTATGTGACATTTATTTTACTAGTAATGAGGCTGAGTAATTTCTTGTGTATTTGTTCATTGTTTTTCTTCTACTTCTTAAAATATTTTTTCATCTTTTGTACATTTATCTTTTAGGACCTATTTTATATAATATATATATTAATATGATGTTCCCATTTTAGATCTTTTAACTACTATTTTAACTTTATACATTTTATTAAAGTTTTCTTACTATAAGAAAATAGTCGTCTTCTTATTATAAGATGTGGTATGTATTATGAGTCTAGTTCTTCAGTCTCCTTTTAAATCACACAAACTCCCCACCCCCATTTGTTTCTATTTAGCTCCATTTGACTGAAGGTGGTCAGCATTGGTATCTGTGGATCATAACAAAGAACTCCAACAAACCCAGCAATAATCAATTAAGGAGTGCAATAAAAAGAAGCTGATATATGTGAGCAACTAGAACCATAAAATATCTAGGAATAAACTTACGAGCAAGCATGCTAGGCCTCCAGGAAGAAAACTATAAATCTTTGCTGAGGACCTAGGAGAAAACCTGAATGGAATGGAAGCATATCCTTTTCCTGGGGATAAGGACTAGCTGTTAATGAAGACGTCAATGTTCCCCCAAATGCTTGAGTAAATTCCATGCCATTCCAAGGGGGTTATTTAGAATGTGACAAGTTGGTGCAGATCTAGAAAGAATAATGAAAGCAGGCAGAAACTTGGAAATTACAACTTAATGCATAGCAGTGATTGATACAGGCAGCACTTTGTGCTTACGGCAGAATAAACAAGTAGAGGGGAAGAGTCTGGAGATAAGCCTGGGTATATATGGAAAATAAACATGATAAACATGGCATTTAAGATCAACAGGGAAAGGGATGGGTTATTAATAAACTGTAGTTTAGAATAGTTGCTGTGTAATTTCTAAGATACTACACTCAGAGTTTTCCTCGACCTTGATGGCTATTTGTTTTCTGTCCCATTTATTGGCTTCTCCTCCTCCACCTAAGTGCAGCAGAACTTGAACATGGACCATATTGTTTTATGTTTTAGATCTACCTTATTTAGAAATTTGGCATTAAATACTAGCTCTCTACCAATGAGTCCCGAATTATGCCTTCTAGTCCTAATCTGGCTCCTACACCCTAGTTTCATACATTAAACTGCTTACTTGACATTCTATTTGAGATACCTAAAAGTTAATATTTTAAAAATCAGACCAAGAAATTCTCCTCCCATTATCACCCTTTCCACCTTCACCGAACACATATGTCCATGTGTAGATTATAGCTTCCCTAATATTTCCAAACTTAGTAAATAACACCACTATCCACTACGATGCTCCATCCAAAAATCTAAGTCATCTCTAATTTCCGCTTTTCCTTCAAACTCCAGTATTCATTTTACCAGCACCTCCATGGACTATGCAAAGGAGAAAGTAAAAATGGGTGCCTAAGAACATGGAGTCCTGAAACCAGGCTATCGGAGTTCAGATCCTGACTCTACCATTGACCAATTCAGAACGAACAGCTCCACAGTGAGACTATATGGCTGTGAAAACAGCACAGCTGGAGAACAGCTCTGGGGCCAGGTGGCCCTGGGGCTGGACTCCTCTCCTGCTAGACAGCTTTGCTCTGCTCCTTGATGGTCTCATCTGCTCCATTCCATACTGGTCTGCTTGTCTCTGCTCCAATGAGACATCTTCAGTGTTTCACCTCAGCCAGGAAGATGAAATCTTCATTCTTTGGTGGAAATGCAAAGTATACTCAAGGAAAAATCATTCTTTACAGTGAAAAATTGAACAGTTTCCTCCTATGATCAGACAAGGGAAAGATGCCTGCTTTCACCTCTTCTATTCAACATAGTACTAGAGGTTCTAGCCAATGAAGTCAGGGAAGCAAAAGAAATAAAATGTACCTATTGAAAAGAAAGAAGTAAAACTGTCTCTGTTGTAGATGAAATGTTCCTTATACAGAAAATACTAAGGAATCCATTACAGGACTAATGGACAAAAAAGTTTAGCGATATTTCATGACACATGATCAATGTATAAAAATGTTATGTCTGTCTATACACTATCAATGGACTATCCAAACATAAATTTGCCCTAGGCAACTATTAATCTATCTTCTGTCTTTATGGGTTTCCCTATTCTGAGAATTTCCTGTGAATGGAATTATGCTGTGTGTGGTCTTTTGTAACTTCTTTGATTTGGCATGATGTTTTCAAGGTTTTTCCATTTTGTAGCATGAAACAGTTCTTCACTCCTTTTGCTTATTGAGTAATATTCCATTTTATGGCTATCCCACTTTTGTTCATTTGTCAGCTGATAGACATTTAGGTTGTTTTTCACTTTTTTGTCCATTATGAATAATGCTTTATTGACATTTATGTACAAATTTTTGTGAGGACATATGTCTTCAACTTTCTTGCCTTTATACCTAGAAGTGGAATTTCTTGGTCATTTGGTAACTTTATATTTAACTTTGTGAAGGAGCTGCCAAACTGTTTTCCAAAGTGACTGCACCAGTTTAAATTTCCACCAGCTGTATATGAGGATTCCAATTTCTTTATATCCTTATCAATGCTTGCTGTTATCTGTCTTTTTTTATTATAGCTATCCTAGTAAATGTAAAGTGGTATCTCATTGTGGTTTTGATTACATTTCCTGATGGCTAATAATGTTGAGCATCTTTTTATGTACTTATTATTTATTTGAATAACTTCTTTAAAGAAATGTCTGCTCAGATCCTTTGTCCATTTTTAGGTTATCTCTTTTATTGTGATTTCTTTTTGTATTCTTATGAGATAAGCAAACTGCTAACATTTTCTCCCATTTTGTGGGTTGTTTTAAACACAAAATTTTTTAAAAATTTTGATTAAGTCCAATTGATCTTATTTTTCCTTTGTAAATTGTGCTTTAGGGTCACATCTAAGGAAGCATTACCTAATCCAAGGCCTCCAAGATTTGTTCCTATGTTTTCTTCTAAGGCTTTTGTACTTTTTAGTCTTATCTTTATGCCTTCAACCCACTTGGAGTTAATTTTTGTACATTGGGATGGGGTAAATTTCTTGCATATGGATATCTAGTTATCTAAGTACCTTTTTTTTTTTTTTTTTAAAGATTTTATTTCATTATTTTTTAGAAAGAGGGGAAGGGAGAGAGGCGGAGAGGGAGAGAGACATCAATGTATGGTTGTCTTTCACCTGCCTCCAGCCACAGACCTGACTGGAGACCTGGTTTGCAACCTGTTTATGTGCCCTGGCTGGGGAATTGAACCTGTGACCTTTGGGTTCATAGGCCGGCGCCTTAACCACTGTGCCACCAGCCAGGGCCTCTAAGTACCTTTTATTGAAAGGACTGTTCTTTTCTCATTGAAGTGTCTTGACATTCTTATTGGGGGAGAAAAAATCCCAGCAACTCTACTTTGAAATCTCAATATTTTGTTCTAATAAGAAGCAGTAGGGACAATGGGCATCCTTCAATCTCTTGGTACCTTCCTTATATGAGGTTGAATAGTTGTCATAGATGTCATTAATATCTGTAGGTGGTTTTCATATAGAGAAACTGCTAATCCTGCAACTCATCTAATTGCAATGGGATTTTAAATGGGACTCTGTCTGTTTTAACAGGACTTGAGGGCAATAGGTATCTCTGTGAAAATTTACATAAAAGCAACTTTATGTTGCTAGAAGAGCAAGGGCTGGAATTTGGTACTCACTCATCCTCTTAATCTTTGTGTAAGGTACAGACTGCATGATCATTTGCAGTGGTCTTGGATTCCATCTATAGCAACATTTCAAAGTGAGTTTCCAGGCCATCTAAGGGACTTGCAAAAGAATCGGTAAAGATCTGCCCAATTCTACCCTGAAAAAAGAGGTTAAACAGACCAAAGGTAGGGGAAAACTAATTCCACAATGTAGGTTTGAACAGGCAGTGTTCAAAGGAGGGAAGACAGAAAAGTAAAATCATATTTGTTTGCAGTCTTAACAGTGCTACTTGTTCAATCAGTGTGTTCATTCCTGAACTATCAAAATCAACAAACTTTAAAATGCAAGTAGCCATATCTCTTTAAATCAGATAATACCATTTCAAGAATCTCTGTAAAAATAATTTTGATTCAAGTCAAACAATACTTTGAGTAGTTCCCCAGAGAAATAACTGTGATGTAATTTGGGCATTGATAGCTGTAACATTATTTAAACACAGCTTCATTTTTTTGTCTTAATAGGATTCCACCCACTGTATCCTTCTGTGTGTTGTTTTGATGATCCTGTCACTTAGGGATCTTTGAGCTCACTGTTAAGGAGTCAACAATGAATGAAATAAACTCAGCACTGGAATACATTTTCAAAAATTATCCACATAGTATTCATAGATATTATTTGACATGAAATTGCTTCTATGTCATGATTAGCTTTTCTGTTTCTATTCATGTTATAATCAAATATGATGGAATCATATGGGATGGTAAAGCCCCCTTTCTAATGTTAACCACAGAAAGAAGCCTGCCCTCCTTTCTCTCTATCCCAGGCCTTCTATCTGGTTATTCATAAGAATAACTTGATAATTAATGCTGATGACTGGTCTCAACATGATGACCCTCTTTTGTACTATTACTTCATGCTGAGGACCAAGAGGATACAGGAAAATTACTCCTTGGCCCAGGGGTTTATTAAAATGCTAAATAAAGGTCTGGTGAAACCATCCCATATAATTCCATCATACTTGATTATAACATGAATAGAAATGGAAAAGCTAATCATGACATAGGAGCAACTTCATGTCAAATAATGTCATGAATAAGCCAATTTAGTAAACTCTGAATTTACTCAGCCTACTTGAACATCCATAAAAGGGACTTAGCAACAACAGTCTTCCCATATGCCAGGTGAAACCCTCAGAGGGACTAGGCCTCAGTTTAATAATGGAAGAGAAGGGAAAGGGCTGATAATTATTCTGTCTACACAGTGTTTTGCGGCCTAACATCGATTGTGTCTTGAAATCTCCTTTGGGAATGGAGCAAGCAGCTTTCCTTTTGCTTTCGCAAACCTCATGCAAATTATTTAAACATTTTTACAATGATTTTCCTGAAACTGAGTTTTGGCCCAATGCCTAGAAACACTAAAAAGTGACATCACAGTGTACCCAGAGATGCAGGTTCCAGAAAATTCTCTGGGGATCCTTACAACTAACTGTCTTAGAGTCTGATTTCCATATCACCATGTAAACATGGGAGACTGCTAGTACTTCTGCCCTTAGAGAGGCTCCAGATAAGGACAGAAGTAAGTGAACATTTAGGCAATTTAATTCTGGTTATCATGCTCTAACCTGTGTGTGCAGTTTCTTTTAATGTCTTTTCTAACTATCTGTGTAAAAAGTATTTCTGTTGGCAGTTTCTTAAATCCTTGATGTGTCTATGACCCTCCCCTTTCTATTAAGGACAGAAAAAAGCCTGCTCCCATTTTTCTCTCTCCCAGACCTTACATCTGGTTATTCATAAGGATAATTTTATAATTAATGCCGATGACTGGCCTAAAAATGATGACCCTCTTTTGTACTATTACTTCATGCTGAGGACAAAGAGGATACAGGAAAATTACTCCTTGGCCCAGGAAGTTTATTAAAATGCTAAATGAAGGTCTGGCGGCAGCTCAAAGAACTTTAAATAACCTTGTGGTGGAAAACCTCCAAAACCTCTTTTTACCATCAGCTTAAACTAGGCTGAATATGACAAAGAGTAAGAAAATAAGTAGTTTCAAGAGTGCAAAGACACATCTATTTTTAAAAGGTAGGTCCATCCAATGGTTGCAGGCAAATATGAAACAGCCTTCTGGGAAGGATGATGATAATTGGTTGTCATATCGCGGTTTTGCAAGGTTCAGGGCCAGTCCTGGGCAGAATCTGCATGTCAGGCATGGATGAAGTTGCGCAGGAGGAAGTGTAATTATGTTGTGGTCAATGCAGTGTTTTTTTGTTATGCAGTGCAAAACATGCCACAGACAGAGCCTGTGAGTAGCATTCTTGGGGCTCAAATGCCATGGAATAAAAGCAAGTTACATGAAGTAAAATGACAATTGCTATTCCAATGAATTCCACTCTAGTACCTGGGGACTCTAGCTCCATATATGGTTTGGCCCTGCTTTGGATTCTTCAACATTTAACATGCTGCTATCTAAAAGATCAGAGTCTCTAGGGCAAATTTGCTGAGCTGTGGTATATCTGTAAATGATTACTGAAACCTGTATTCAAATATTCAGGAAACCCATAGGGATTCCACACACATCACCCATGGGGTTCGGAATACCACACACAAATTGACAGGAAGAGACGCTCACCTTTTAGTGGGGTCCCAGGGAGAACAAAAAACAGGTAGACCTCCACAGGCTAGGAAGAGCCAACAAGGACTGAGGGAAGGCAAGTTTCCCTCAGAGCTCTCATGTGGAGTACTGTGCCCTTGCACACACATGCAAAACCCCACCCAGCTAACTGAGCTTGTCTCCTCTGGCCTTGTTCTTAGTTCCGGGTGTTGCCTTCACTAGGACCTGGCCTCTAGTTCTGACTTACGAACCTCCCTTTGTCACTTCTACTCTTTTCCAAAATAGGTTCTTAAGGCTTTCCTGTGAATTCCTTTTTACTTAAAGGAGTGACAGTTCTTTCCGTTACTTGCCGCTAAGATTCCTGACTAGTATGTCAACATTATTTAAAATGCAAAATGAGAAGATTTGATGTGCAGCAAATGGTAATAATGGTTCTCTTGACATGCGTGGGATCACAGATCTTTCTCTTTTTTTCTTTTCCCGGATGTGCATTTTCTAAAACTTTAGTGAAATGTTACTACCTTATTAGCCAGGAAAGAAATTTTAGAATTTGAGATTGCTCTGGATCTCTGATGTTTTTAATTGTTGGAAAACAATAAACTTGATTACTCAAGTGAAATCCATGTTGGTTCTGTTAGAATAAGGTAACTGGTGACTTCACTTTGGCATGGGCAGATGATAAGTACTGGGGTTAGAGAAATGCTAATGCATTTTGTAAAAATATAATCCTCGAGACCAATTCTTAATTCTCAATTTTGATCTACACATATTTTTTTTGTTTGTTTGAGAACTCAATAATCCCTTGAAGGATTGAGAAAATTGCACTGTGTTTAGGAAACTTTAACATAATCCAAAGCAATAAGAATTTTCTTGTTAAGCAAAGTGTGTATAAACACAGGAGTGCTACTGTTACTATTCTTTGTCAGTTTCTGTTAAACAGACATTCTACTAGTTTTGTAAATACTAAGAATGATAGTCTAGACACTAGAGTATTGAACTTATCAGTAATTCATGAATGGTTACCAGCAGTGGTATGAGTAGCACAGAAGAAAATGTATAATTGTCTTCTTCCTTAGAACAAAATCCCTGCTACCAAGAGAAAACAGAGGCCACCATTGTTAGGAAGCAGGAATAGTCTTGTTTCTTCCTGTAAGAGCACAGAGAGATTGTCTGTATCGCAGTTTCACACTAGGAGATTGTCTGCTTTTGACCATGGGTGAGAGATCAAAGTTACATGGGATAAGAGTCCCCTGCCCTTCTATCAACACTACTGAGAGGGCAGTCAAGAAAACTCTGTGAATCTGAATCAGTCGTGATCAGTGGGCTGCCACCCTCAGAACCCGGGATCCCCATAGATCATGCCAACTGAAGCAGCAAAGCACAATGGAGTGAAAGGAGAGTGGAATTTAGTCCAATAGATTTGATGTTATTTCCCAGAGCAAACATCCATCAGCTGATCGCATGGGTTTCTTGACTTCTCTGAGTCTCAGTTTCAACACAGAATGCAGATGAAAGAAACATCTCAGGTGTAAAAGAAAATAATGTATATAAAACTCTCAGCACAGTGTCTGGCTTATAATGGACACTCAGTAAATGTAAGTTCTCCTCCACCCCAGTCGCCCTTATTTTACTGGGAAAATATCTTTTAGAAAGATTGACTTTAGATACACTTTTTGCAATAAGATAGTGATTTTCTTTAAATCTTTTAAATCTGGTAAAATGCTATATACATAATTACCTTCTAATTATTCCTTAGAAAGATATGCCTTGCCTAAACCAAGAAAAATTATTGATAGAAGCATTCTCTACTAGTTAAGCAAATGATCTATGTCAGTATGGCACATGACAAATGGATTGTTACATAAAATATAGGAAACAGCTTTAAAATTTAGGAAAAAGGTATTAGAGCTCATGAGGTTAAATTGTGCAACAAAAGAAAAATTAACATTTGCTTAGTGCACATGCCAAGCTTCAATATACAACCAACACTTTTTTCTGTTCATTGAGTAAAGAAAATACTCCATATTGAGCAAAATACTTCATAAATTGTTTAGGTGTGGCTAATTAGCTTGAACATTAAGACACAGCTTCACATGTCCTTCCAAGCAGCATATTCTTGCCAATGTGTAAATGAGTCTCTAGTGTCTGAGAAGGTGACATAAGAACAGAAGTGCAGGGAAGAAGAAAAATCAAACTGAAGAAAAGAAGAAGCTCTGTCAAAAAGAAAATCAATAATTTTGCTACTGAGAAATTGCTACCATCCTTATCCAAGAAGGGGTGGAAAGGTCAGACCAAACTAAGTTGTGTGATAAATGAGTTTATAAAGTAGCCTGTATCAGGAGACTAATTTCAATTGGCTACTTTAAATGTGATAATATACCATGCTTCCTACAGATTTTTTCTTTTATGAAAATTTTACCATGAAGCTGAGCGTAAGGCACATCATGCATGTCCACCTTAATGGTACAAGCAGCACCAACGGCTGCTGGGCACAAAAGCATTCATTGTTATTATTACAGTATCTCCACAAAGTATATTTTAAGTGAGATATTTTTCCTTCTTGACATCTTAGGCAATTGCAAGTCGCACAAAGACAAATAAAAAATATTTTTGTTCTACAACCTCCCCACGCCCACCTCGCCACCAGCAACCCAAGACTTTGGGAGCCTTACTAAATACCCGCTGGTGTTGCTGCAAAATGCAAATTTAATAGAAATTTCACCTAAGGAGTTTTGACTATATACATTTATAAACACCTGGATGTGCATTCTTAGGTTTAAAACTAAGTTACCTTCATCTCTACTACTTATGTGTTATCAATGCAGTTCATATTCCACTAGCTATCACTGTCTACTTTAAGAGAAAGATATTTGGAAGATGTTAATTTTACACAGTTTTACACACGTTTCCTACCTCATCTATAAAACTAACTGATAGACAAAAGAGCTCTGGATTAGGGGCACATTAAAAATAGTATAGAGCCCTGGCTGGTGGCTCAGCCTGCAAACACAAAGGTTGCTGGTTTGATTCCCCAGTCAGAGCACATAACCAGGTTGCAATCCAGGTCTCCAGCCAGCTCTGTAGCTGGAGGCAGGTGAAAGGCAACCATACATTGATATCTCTCTCCCTCTCTGCCTCTCTCCTTTCCCTTCTCTTTGGAAATAATAAATAATATCTATAAAAATAATAATAATAAAATCTTTTTAAAATAGTATAAAACAGTGTAATCCAAATATATGACTCCTAGAATATTAGGAGAAGGAATAAAGGGCAGAACACAGTTAAATTCTCACCAGGTTCTCACAAAGAACTGTCTTGGTGAACTCAGTCTATGATCCCAAGCTTAGGACCTACAAATCTAATTTCCATATGTAAGCAAAATTGTGAGAAACAAGAGAAAAGGAGCCAATATTAGGTCATGTTTTCTGGTGATAATTGATAAAGATAGTGATACGTGTTGTATAAACAACCATCCAAAAAATACAATTTAAAAGGTTGACTAAAGTTAGGAAACTGTTCTTAAAAAATGAATGAAACAGGCTTATTTTTCTTTCCCTTTTTTTTTAATTCCCAACTCCAATAGTTCTCCAAGCTCCTAATAAGTTAAAGTTCACTAAAATCTTCAAAAGGGTAGTAATAATAATATCATTCTTCTTGTGCAAGAAAAAGCTAGGTTTTTATTAAAATAGGTAGCTCATAAAATAAAACACTTTCCTGAATTTTCCAAGTTTTCTACGGTGAATATGTATTAACTTTTTCATCAGAATAAAACAAAACCTCTCTTCTTTCCTTACCCTTACATCCAGTCTGATAGTAAGTCCTGTCAGCTTTACCTCCAAAGTATATCCTGAACCCTCCTACTTCATAAGAACTTCCAAGACCATAACCATAGTCAAAGCCTCTGTGTTCTTTCTCCTGGACTGATGCAACACCTCCAAAAGTGGTCACTGCCACCACTCTTGCCAACCCTCAGTACACCTGACACCTCCACAGAGCAGCCTACTAGAGGAATCTACCTGAAGCATAAATTAGATTATATATCTCCCCTGCTTGGAACCCATTCAAGACCTCTCCTGAACCAGAATAAAACCTAAACTCCTGTCCTCAGTCTTCAGAGCTCTACCTGATCTGGCCACTGCCTGCCTACTGCTCTCACAGGCACCCTATTCCCTCCATCACAGTGACTTCTCACCATCCCCACACAAACCAAGCTCATTCCATCCTCCAAACCTTTCTGCTCTGAGAGGGCTTGTCAAGACTCCTCACCTGACTTCCTCATTTTCATCTTTCAGAATTCAACTCATATGTCACCTTCACAGAGAGCTTGTCCCTGGCCACCTGTTTAACTGAAGCAGCCCCCACCCTTACACCTCTTCAATAGCACTTCTTGTAGCCTGAAGTGACTGTATCGATGAGGCTTATCATCTCTTCTAGAATGTTATTAGAATATAATCTCTTTGAGATGAGGAAATTATTCAGTTGTGTGCCCAGAGTACTTAGAATGAAGCATGGCACATAGTAGGTGCTCAGCACGTCTTTGGGAGGGCAAATTTAGATCAAAAGGATATTTATTGTAGCTCATATAACACAGTGCTAAAAACGTAGTCCTCTGCATAGACTTGTCAGCTGTATGTACGTCATCCTCACTTTACAGAAAGAGAAAGTAAGAGAGGTAAAGCAACTTGTCCAACATCTCATAGAAAGTCCCTGTATATTATATCAATAACTGGGGACAAGATATCTACTTCCAAAATTTTACTTCATAATCCCCCTACACCTTAGCAATATAAACTCCCCAACCCCTAATAACTGATGCCAGAATAAAGCCACAGTTTCTCTATGTCTTGTTATAGCAAAACATATCCATATTTAATTTATCAGGCTCTTGACTATTCCAAATAAGCAAATTCTTCAGCTGACTAAAACTTCCTGTTAACTAACAAAACTTCACTTACTTACTTACATCATGTTTGGTAAAATGTTTTTAAAAGGTACTATATATTTCTCCATCTTCTTAAACAGAATATATTTAGAATTTCATGTTTTCTGAATAACACATGGTAATTTTTAGTAACATCAGTCATTATTCTGAACAAAAAGAACTTTCTATTTACCATAACCAGATTGGCTACACAATGTGCAGGGCCCAGTACAAAATAAAAATGCAGAGCCTCTTGTTCAAGACTTACGAATTTTAAGATGATGACAGCACAATGTTAAGCCAAGTACCAGCTCTGCATGTCTGCACAGGCCACATACTATGAGGCCAGCTCTGTACCACACCCACATAGTGTTGTATACAGCACAGGGATTCATACATATTTACTGAATAATGAATAATAACTCTACGGCCTACTGAGTGGTACAGGGCTCATTTCTCTAGATGAATTCAAATGTGATGAAAATAATAGTAATAACATTGAGTTATGTGTCAAGCACTGTTCAACGTGTTTTACATGCATTATCCTATCTGATTCTCAGAAAACCCTATGAAAGTCATGCAATAAATTCAACTGGAGTGGCTTAACCAACACAGGTTCTACTTTCAGGTATTTGATAAGGGTCTAGTATCCAGAACACATAAATATACACAGAGCTTTAACAATTTATATCAGTTAGGATTTTTCAGAGAACGTGAAACAATAAGATGTATTTGTATGCTATGTGTGTATTGTGTGTGCATATAAAAGGTGTGTCTGGAAAAAGTCCAGTCTGACAATGGTTTGCGCAACATCAGTGTAACCTGGCAGCCAAGGAGAGGGGACTGGAATACACATGTGTGAACAATGATGACTCTACTGTACTAGTCCGTGGGGGCAGTAGATGCAGTTGAGTGAGCATGTGTACTGTGTGGCCATCACATTTAAAATGACTAAGCAAGTAGAGCAACAAATATGAATCTAATTTTGTGTTAAGCTTGAATGTTCTCACATGGAAACTATTCAGATAATTCAGTAGGCCTTTGGGGATGATATAATGAATGCAGTGCAAATGGAAGTGTGGCACAAATGCGTCATAGATGGTCGAGAATCTAGAATGGTGAACGTGTATGGGCTGCAATCAACAAAGATCAGTGACTAACATTGTGAGAACTAGAAGCTGATCTGGAGATTCCAGAAACTACTGCGTCTAAGATTTTGACACAACATCTTGGCATAACTGTGTCAAGGCAAAATTTGTCCCACAGCTTCTGCTACCAGAGCAGAAGAAATATCGTACTGCAGTTGCCAAAGATTTGATTTAGACTGCTACCAATGAACCAGATTTCCTCAAGAAGGTCATAATCGGAGATGAATTGTGGATCTACAGTTATGATCCAGAAACAAAGGCTAGTCGTCCCAATCCCAATGGAAGTCACCTGGTTCTCCCAGCCCAAAGAAGGCACGGCAAAGTTGCTGTAAGATTGAGAAGGTGGTGTCTGTCACAAATATACCCCTCCAAAATAAACAATGAAAAAAGAACACTACCTCAAAGTTCTTTGTAGGTTGAAAGATGCAATATGATGAAAATGGCTGCAGCTATTGGCAATTGGTGATGGGCAGCTTCATTATAACAATGTGTCCACTCGTGCAACATGTCTCCTGCAGAGGTTTTTCACTAAACATCAAATTACCCCAGTGACTCAGACCCCCTACAGATTTGATGCCCTACAATTTCTGGCTTTTCCCCAAACTAAAGTCACTTTTGAAAGGGAAGAGATTTCAGGCCATCAATGAGATTTAGGAAAATATGACAGGGTAGCTAATGGCTATTTGTAGAACTGTGTGAGGTCTCAAGAGCCTCACTTTGAAGGAGACTGAGGCATCATTGTCCTTTGTATAATGTTCCTTGTATCTTGTATCTGCTTCAATAAATATCTTTATTTTCAATATAATGTAGCTGGATACTTTCTGGAGAGTTCCTCTGTGCATGTGTGTGTGTGTGTGTGTGTGTGTACATAATACACACACGCTTATATATAACATGCACTACACACACACACACACACACACAAACATACATAAAGAGATTATTTTAAGGAATTGGCTCACATGCATGATTATGGGGGCTGGCCTGCAGACTGGGAACTCAGGAAGATTTTCTAGTCTTGAGGCATAGTTCTTTCTTCCAAAAACCTGTTTTTGCTCTTAAAGCCTTTAACTAATACAATTGCAGTTAATCCACATTATGAAAGGTAATCTCTTTTACTTCAAGTAAACTGTAAATGGTAATCACACCTACAAAATACCTTCAAAGTAACATGTAGACTAGTGTTTGACTAAACAAATGGGCATTATAAGTCTTGCCAAGTTTGCACATCAAATTCACCATTATACTCAAGAGTAAAATGACAAAGGATTTAAAAAGAGCCAAATAACATGAATATACATTCTCCAAAGAAGATATACAAATTTCTGATAAGAACATGAAAAAAAAATGTTTAATATTGTTAGTCATCAAGAACTTCAAATCAAAACTACAATGAGTTACCACTTCGTTTCCACTAAGATGGCCTTAATAATAAAGGAAAATAATAAGTATTGGAGAGGATGAAGATAAACTGGGACACTTAGACAATGCTGATGGGAATGTAAAATGATGCATCTACTATAGAAAAGAATTTGGAAGTTTCTCAATAAGTTTTACATAAATTACCCCATGATCCAGCAATTACACTTCTAAGCATGTACTTAAAATAATTAAAAACAGGTGTTCAAATAGAAACTTGTACACAGAAATTTTAGCATTCTATTCACTATAATCAATAAATGGGGAAAAAAGTCCAAATGTCCCTCAACGGATAAACAAAATCTGATATCCATACAATGGAATATTATTCAGCTATAAAAAGTGACCTACTGCCCTGTTGGTGCGGCTCAGCGGATTGATCTCCACCTGTGAACCAAAGCGTTGCCATTTCAATTCCCAGTCAAGGCACATGCCTGGTCAATGGGCCATGCCCGCATTTTGAGGTGTGGGAGAAGCAACAACACATGGATGTTTCTCTCCCTCTCTTTCTCATTCCCTTCCCCTCTTTCTAAAAGTGAATAAATAAAATCTTTTTAAAAAGTAATCTACTAAGACATGATACAACATGGATAAACCTTGAAAACATTATGCTAAGTGATATAACTCTAACATAAAAGGTCACGTATTGTATGATTTCATTTATATGAAATATTCCAGAATAAACAAATCCATAGAGACAGTAAATAGATTAGTAGTTGCCTAAAACTGAGGGGGGGTGGGGAAGGGATATGTGGAGTGACTAGAGGTGATGAGAAAGTTCTTGAATTACATAATGGTGATGGTTGTAAAACAATGTATACATAGTAAAAACCACTGCATTGTCCATGTAAAAGATTGAGTTTTGTGACATGTGAATTATATTTCAGTAAAGCTTTAATAATAAAAAACAGTCATGGGCCTAAGCAGCATGACATCTTGACAAATTTGGGAGTGTAGAGGCCTTTTTTTCTCAACTTCTGGGTATGACACACATGCCAGTTGATTATTGTAACTGCCTAAGAGGGCTCCAGATAAAGGAGTTATTTCATAGCGAAAGGAAGAAAGTCAGACAGAAGAGACAAGGAAAGGGGAGAGCAGTTCCTCTTGTTGGAGTGCTTGTCTCTGCTCCTCTAACTTCTATAATGCCCTCAGAATTGCCTATTGACCTTTCCAGGTCCTAGAATTCAGTTTGAGAAACACTGGTAAAAGCCATTTGGCAGAGACAAAATGATGCGTAACACTGCTTCATATTTAATCTCAAGGACTAGAATAGGTCACCTGCTGGTATTAGAAAAGATCTTACCTTGCTTGACACTCTTGTTAGAGACATAGTGATGAAAGAAGACATGTTGAAGAAATCTAATTGCCTGGAGGTATTAAATACTTTTGTAGCTAAATATCTTGGTTCTATACTTTAAAAATAAAACAACCTTCAAAGTTACTCACAAACATTATAGAGGAACTTGAATCATCTGAAACCCACTGATACTGCTGGAGACACGTAGCATAAGAGGAAAGAGGAAAGCTCAAAGAAGTGACTCATTTCAGGGAAAAGGTCAGAAAAGATGATTGCTTATTATGAACATAAGCTTCTTTGCCAAAACCAAGCTCAAGAGAAGAGACCTGAGTGATTGAGAAGAGAGGTGTTGACGGAAAGAGCCTTCTTTTGGAGGCTTACTTCTACTGTTCTAGAACAAGAGAGGTGGCAATCCTATTATTTGCAAATTAGAATTAAGACAACTTGAAACTATGTAATATAAAATGATAAAGTCTTCATGCACTGAGTGGAAAGAATGCAAATTCTGAAACTCCTAAATTTACCAAGGATTTCAGTTTCAAAGCTGGTATGCCAGGGATTTATAAATTGGGTTTATGCTATTACTATAGAAGTGTTACTTTTAGTTGCTAAGTAGGAATACCTACCCTGTTTTTGTCACAATTAGGCAAAAATTAAAAGAGGTTTGAATTGCACAAGATCTTTAGAAAGATCCTTCTTCTAAAGTTCTTCCTTCATGAAATGCTACGCCCCTTGAAGAAGAGATTAATTATGGGAATTTCTAACCCTGAGGACCTCAACAGAATAATGATGAAAGAGGAAGTTCCACAGAGACCCCCTTGTCTGATAATCAGGGCAGGGAGTTGGCTGGTTCATGGAGGCTGTCGGCTAAAGATATAAATCATAAAAAATCACAGATACATACATCAAATTTGTATTTTAAATGAAAACAACTGCATTATTTTGCCAAGCTTTTAAGAAGAGGTCCAGGCTTTTTCTTTGAAACTTGGCCAGTTGATTCAAGTTCTACCTCGTCTTTCTTGCATATCCCACACCTACTATACACCCTTTACTATTTTTAATAATAATTTCTTTAAAAGGAAGCAAAATCTTAAAGACACTTGTTGGGCAAACTGAACACAGAGTCCTTTTAGATTTTTATCATTGGTTTTCCATGTTAGCCATTACCCAGCAACTTTCTTTCATTGAATCAAGTTTTCATAGAAACAACTTTCTTTTTGCATTCGTATTTTGTATGTTTATATATCTTATTAATTTAATTTATTAATAATAATGGCAAGTTTAACTGGCATGAAACAAGCTGAGAAACAAATAATCTGGATTTTGGTAAGTACAGAACTCAGCTGATGGTAGCAGAAGTGTATAGTGAATCTAGAGTGCCCAGCACCTTATCCACTGTGCCACCAACCAGGGCCTATTTATAGTGTTTATTTTTAAATAAAAGGCTACATTTTTACTCTAGAAAATTTCATTAAAATAGGAGGAAGAAAGTAAAAATCACTGAGAAACCGTGTTTAGAGATTACCACCTGCATCTTGTATACTGCCTTCTTATCTTCCCTCTCTAGGGCTTACTCATGCTTGCTTTCTCTGAGTCTCTCTCTCTCTCTCCCCCTCTCTCCCTCTCTCTCTCTCTCTCTCTCTCTCTCTCTCTCTCTCTCTCTCTCTCTCTCCCTTCTATGCTTCATACTGTTAAAACTGGGAACACAGTGCACATACAGATTTTTCCATTGTTTAAAATTTGTTCACACTTTTTCATGTTATTATTCTTCAAAAAAAAAATATTGTAATGGTTTTATAACATTCCAGCATAGAATAGTAGTTAAGAGTATGAGGGCCAGCCTGCTTGCTTTCAAACCTGGGCTCTGTCTTGGATAAATTATTTAACTGTCCTGTGCCTGCATTTCTCCATTAATAATAGTAGCATCTAACTCATAGGCTTGGAGTAACGAGGTAAAATACTTAGAACAATGCCTACACATAGTAAGTACTTTAAAAGTTTAGACATTATTTTCCTGTGTCAACTACCAAATTAAAAGTATTCCCTTCCCTGGCTGGTGGCATAGTGGATAAGGTGCCAGCCTGCGAACCCAAAGGTCACTGATTCGATTCTCCAGCCAGGTACATGACCAGGTTGCAAGCCAGGTTTCCAGCCAGCTCCGTAGCTGGAGGCAGGTGAAAAGCAACCGTACATTGATATCTCTCTCCCTTTCTACCTCTCTCCCTTCCCTCTCTCTAAAAATAATAAATAAAATAGTTTTTAAAAAAATATTCCTTTCATTTTTTTCTGATGTTTTGTATTCTCTAGAATGTTTGTGGTTCCTATAGGACCTGATTCAGGACTCAAAAAATTTATGTATAATAATGTAGACCGAGCGATAGATCACATGTTCACTAATCCCCATGGCCTGCCTACTTTGCTCTTGGGTTTATGTTTCTCCTGACATTGACTTTTGTTGCTGTTCAGAGTGCTTTCCCACTCTAGGCTACTAAGATTGGGCTCAAGCAAATATAACCGTTCTCTCACACCAGAGGTAGGAGGCTCTGTTGCCATCATGTACATTTCTTATTGCTTTGATCCTGTAACTATAGGATACAACCCACATAGGTGAGAATTATTCTTTTAAATATGATTTTCTGTCTGCATCTTCTCTTTTTCACTACAACCAAAAGAAATTCTTAACTCAAAGAAGATGAGATTTACTACACACATTTCTGGCCAATCTCTACGACAGTCACTCTCGATTATTCTGCTGAAGGTGGGGATTTGTCTTAATCAACCCTACAGGCAGCAAGTCAGCCTTAATCACTCTGTTACACCTTCTTGCCTGTGTATTTTCTGATTTTGTGGTTTGGACTGTACCTTGGTAATTTTACTAATATGAGAACTCCCTTTCTTATACTTGGATCTTGCCAACAAAACCATGTGTGAGGTGAGCATAGTAAACACCTACACTTTTTGTTATAGAGACCAAATTTTCCACAGTGGTAATATGCCACTGTCATCTAGCAGTTACACCTTATGATTCTGTTGATGAGCTGCAGGAATGACCTTGTCGCTCTTGTGCATTGGAATCTCCTTGGGGAAACCTCAGGCAGAGCGAGCTCTGTCTCCATTTGGCTCTTTGGCCTATTTGGTCAGAGACCTTCCACTAACTTTTGAATCTTAATCTGCTCAATGATGACTTGTATCATATGATTGCCGAATATTGTATTTTCTTTTGTGATTCTTATGTCAGATTTATAACCTGTTTAACTTTCCTAATCTTCTCAAGGATATATACTTCAGGTTGAAATATTGCAGCAGTGAATCCCAGTGACGAGTTTAACATTCCATGCAGTTAGTGGGCATGCTAGCCAGTACTCCGAAGGCCCTGTCAGGAGTCCTGCTTTTCTCCATGTCTGTGCCCACTGCCAACTTTTGTTAAAATCTGCATATAATCTACTTAAAGATATTGAAGCTGCTTCTGCTTTGTTCTGCAAGAGGACATTCTTGGTTCTGTGTGTTCCACTATAGGTGGTAGTCATGGGAGAGACTGCACATGACAAAGCAAACCTATTTCTGGATGGCAGAAGACAGTCATGCAATCTGCGTAGATCTACATAATAGCAAATTAGGAAGAGCACCTAGCGCTAGAGCTACAGATATACCTTTATTTCCCTCAGCTTTTAATTTGTCAAATTAGAAAACTACAGAAAGTTTCCAAGAATAGTACAATGAATATCCATATCTCCAATTATTACCATTTTGTCACGTTTGTTTTCTAAATTTATCATGTGTACCGTGTATGTATATACTATTGTGTGTGTGTGTGTGTGTATATATATATATATATATATATATATATGTATACATATAGTGTATGTTATTGAGATATTTTAAAATTCTGAACTTAACATAAAAGTTCTGATATGTAGATACTACAGCGAAATGGACATTGGACATTCTGGACATTCTGGGTAGAACACTCAAGAACATCAACAGGCAAATAAATAGGAGCTCATGGCATCACCAGAACCAACATTTCTTTCATCCATACTTGATCAAAATATTTTGCTTTTAGGTATGTATTTGCCTCTGTATGTTTAACCAGTTCTTAAATGATGTTAATCCAGAACCAATTTGCATTTTCTGGGTAATTAAATATACATAAATTAGTTGCTTAGCTAACTTTCTTCAGTAGAAGCTCTCAACTACTTTCACTTAACTAACTTGCTAGATTCACAGATGCTCCCCATTTCCTTTGCAAACCAAATTTTCTGATAAGCACAACATGCTGAGCACTTAAGGGAAGTAACTTCTCTTCAGCATACCCAAGGACTTCTGCTCCCACTGTGGTTTTATTGAGTGTCAGTTGTATCTGTTCCCAAGCATGCTTGGGTTATTCTACTTGTGAGTATAATATGTTAATTGATTAATTAAGCATATTGTAATTATTATGAAAATCAACAAACTAAGAGAGCTAAAAACAAAGTAGTTATTCTAAAAATTAAGTCGAATGCTTTGGAAAGTGTCAATAATCTTAAGTAACTAAAAAAAAAATTACTGTTATAATAGGTGCGAGAAAAAAAGTTTTAAAAACTGCAATAGGAATCATAGAATGTCCTACCAGACTCTAGATTCAGATGGCCTCAGAAATCTCTGCTTTACTTTATACTGAAACTAGAAATAAATAATTATGAATGTGATTTATGTAAGAAAGTCTCTAAAATACAGTTCTACACCCATTAGGGATAAAAGGCCTTGACTCTGCATAATATTGGTTTATTTACAATTTTGGAACCAAATTTTTTGATTAATTGACACATTCTGCTTTTGGTCTTATCAAATAGTTTCTACAAAGTTCTCATTCTACAAAGGTTTAGGGCATTTTAAACTAAGGTTTCTACATCTTTGAAAAGTCTCAAGTGAAAGAATCACCTAGATATTGTTCAAAGCCTGTTTGTAATACAAGAACCCAACTGCCTACTACAGCCCAGCTTCTGGTGCTCAGAATGGACAGACAGGGCACAAGGTCATCCAGTAAGATGGTGTCTAAGCAAGGTTTGTGTGTATGGAACAAGAATAACACAGCAGAAAACATCCTGGGACTTTGTATACTACTTATCATGTTATATAGGATATATTATTTATAGATTCAAGTTCCTGTTGAATTTCCATGTTTTAAGAATGACTGTCACTTTTTTCATATCTCTCTAAATACGTAATACTGTTCCTGCTTTTCCTAAATTAGAACTTCAAACACTTAGCAGAGAGGCTATTACACAATAGTACGGTATTCCAAGGCCTACCTACTGGCTGCACCATCCTCAGCCTTTTCCTATTCTGATGGAATTCAGCTTTTCTTTGGCTTCTGGCTGGGATTGCTTCTTTACCACAAACCTAGAACAGTTCATCTAGAAGGTATTTAAATATTTGTGAATGATGACATTTTTTTTTTTTTTTTTTTTCTCATTCACACAAAAATATTTAAGAATTCAAATGACACCTAAATAGCCAGGACACAGAGGCCACACTGAGCAGCCAGATTGTCCCTTGGAAGGTGATGGAAAACATACCCAAATGATCCCTACTGTGCTCTGCCCTCCAAGTAACTCTGTACTGTAGTACAGAACCAATCTTTCCCCCAAGGGGCTGGAAGGCCAACCTCACCCTTTCAGCAGGGGAATGTGACTGAGAACAAAAGCATGCACATCAGAGCATAAGCAAAGCTATGTTGTGTCACTTCCTGTCACAGTGACTTGGATTGAGCCCCACTGCTGGTTGAATCTAGTCCAAACTCCCGGGACTAACACTTGAGCCCAGAGACTCTATGACAACAGCCCAGCTTCCCACCTTAGTCTCACCACTCCTATGTACACACACCAGCAAAACAGGAAACTCTCTTCTCAATTAAGCCCTGTCTTTACCTGAATTTCCCTCCATCATACTCAAATCAACCTCATTTCTGCCTACTGATATCCTATGGATCCATCATGATCCCAGGTCAAATGCTGCTTTACCTTGAAACTTTCCTGGGTTTCTCTAATCCATGGTCATCTCTCTCTTTCTCCTTTGAACCCGTATGGCATAGAGCATATTATGCATCATTGTACTACTATTTTTTACTTTTTTACTATGTTTCTTGGAGGCTGCCACTAGGTTTTACTCAGTTTATCTGCAGTATTTTCATAAACCTACCCAAATGGGTGCTTTGCACATAGAAAGTGTTTAACTTCTAAATAAATGTTTGATGGCTGGCTGTTAGTTGAATTGTACTATGTCCTTGATTCTGTAACCAAGTAGTGCAATGCCGAAAGAGTTTAAGTACTATTTTTACACATTAAAAGGTACACAAATTTACGGCCTATGAACCCAGAGGTCACTGGTTCGATTTCCAGCCAGGGCACATACCAGGTTCCAAGCTAGGTCTCCAGCCAGGTCCATAGCTGGAGGCAGGTGAAAGGAAACCATACACTGATATTTCTCTCCCTCTCTGCCTCTCTCCTTTCCCCTCTCTCTGGAAATAATAAATAAAATCTTTTTAAAAATTAATTTTAAAAAAAGGTACACAAATTTAGAATAAAAATACTCTACTCTAAACATAAAATCCTTTGAGTCAAAAGATAACGCTTAGAATTCAGAAAAAAAATTTGACTTTCAGAGATGTTCCTTTTTATATTTTATAAATAGATGTAGTGCCTATTCCAGGACAATTTACTAGTCTTCTGTTTTTGACATTAAAAAAATTATTTTCTTTAATATTTGACTCATTGATTTAATTAATTATTAAAATATCAATAGACTTAAACAAACAAATGACTTAAAACATGTAAGAGGAGATCAGTATTTCTGTTATTTTTAAGCATTGGGTGGTTAAATACAGAGTCCTTAAGATTCATACTTTAAATAAATACAGGGAACTATTTCTTATATATAAGATATTCCTATAATTTATTATTGATATATTCTATAATGATATATCTATTTCCTCCTTGCTTTTCTGCCACAGTGGCAGGTAGTTGAATAAGCACAAAAGAACTTTCCCTATTAACTTTATTCCGCTGTTCAGGATGGATTGTGACATTGACAGCATTATGGATCACTCAGCATCCTCCCTCCCCTTTATTTTTTCTAGTACTTCATACTCTTGGGGCTGAGGGGCATTTCAAGGTGGGTTCAGTGCATTAAATATGTGTGTGGTCTGACTACATTAACAGGAGGGTATACACTAATGATCTCATTCCAGATTCTGGCTTTGTTTCTATCCCTGTGTGTGCAATGCATTCAGCTAGATCACGGTCAGCCAGACACATTCCCAGTTTCACCCATCTTGCTTGTTTGTTAAAGGGTTTCCACGTGTTTCATCAAGCTGGTGTAGCATCTCTTAGATTTAGGGGCAAGTTCCCTTAAATGTGGTCATTATGTACAGACTTTGAGCATCTGAAAATAGAATGAATGGTTTAAAATTACAAAGGAGACAAAGGACTACATTCTGCTGGTTTTGGCCTGATAACTGGGCTTCACTGCTTAAATGCAAGATCACTGGTCTTGAGTGATAGCAGAGGACAGCTGAGTTACCTCTGTCCAAAATTCTGGCCCCATGCAATTTATAATGGGAGACCCAGCTTGTCCAACTCAAATATTTATGAATGAATAACTAGAGGTTCCAAAAGACATATAAGAGGTAATCAGTATTTTTTTGGCTCAATGCCTCCTTCATATGAACATAGGAATTTTTTGTCATCTTGGGGTTTCTCGAGTTCTCATATGAGACAGAGGGCTTGGCACTTGCCATGGCTTCTACCTAAAATTCTCTTTCCACAGATATGCATATGGCTTGCTCTTTTATCTCCTTCAGGTCTTTTTTCAAGTTTCTTTCCTCCTCAGTTAGAGGTTGGTTATATTATGTAGGGTAAGGTGGTGGTCTGGTTACAAAGATTGAATCTATCTATCTTCCTTCCCTGCTTAATTTTGTCCATAGTGTTTATCACCACCTGAATGGTGATACGTGTATGTAATTTTTACTTACAGCCTGTCTCCCTCTACCATGTGAGGCTTCATGAGGGCCAGGATTTTGACTACTGATGCAATGCTGTATCCTCAGCCCCTGAGAGATGCCCAGTTCATCGTAAGTACTCAATAATATTTGCTAGGTGCAAATAAGTAAATTTAGCCTTCTTCTTTCTTTATTTTCCCCAATCATTTTCACAAAATCTTATCATGTTAATCCCATGATTATAAACCTTTCAATGGCTGCCCTTTGCCTAGAGAATACAACTCAAGTGCCTTAGCTTGGTGTATAGAATCCCAGCCCACCTTTTCAATCTTTATTCTTAGCACTTAATCACTTGTCATTGTCCAAACCTGCTCTGCTCCTCACATCTCCACACTTCTGTGCACGTTATTCTTTTCACTTGCAGTGATTTTTCCCACCTTTTTACCTGATCCTCCTCTGATCCACCGTTAGGGTTCAGCTGAAGGTTGGGCTCCGGTGGGAAGCTTTCCTCATCTATCCCAGGCAGAATCTGCCTGTCCTTTATCTGGGTTCCTACTTTTGTTACAGCACCAATGCCATGGGGTTAGAGTTATTTATACACCTGTGTACTTCTACTAAACTGTCATCCTTAGTTCCACTAATTAATAAAATTACATATGTAAAGCTTGCATAGTAGTTAAGACATAGTTGGTGCATAATCTCCCTTCCTTCCTTTCTTCCTGACTATGCCTCAAAATTGAAACCTGCTCAAGTTACCACATGTAAACACATCAATGACTGAAAACATAATAATCTTTGATTCCTAGTTAGTTCTATAGAGATCGACACTTTGTAAGCTTTCTGAATGGAATAGTAAATGGACAGATAAATGAACAAATGAACCTGTAGAGGTCCACATTCCAGAACCGTTCTTGAGCACCCACCTCCCCATTTTGTGCAGTGCTACTTTTGTATGTAACTGCTTCACTAACATTCTTTCTTATAAATACGTAATCCCCTCACTATACATACATTATCCCCTCATAGAATAAATAATTCTATATATTTGGGGATTATACGTATTTAACTTTGGGGACCTAAAGTGTACATGTAAAAAAAAAAAAAGGTCCATCTGAGGATATATCAAAAACCTGGGTAAAAAATTAAAGGCATTGTGCACAGAGCAGCTTGCAATGTTTCAACTTCTAAATGTATTTATTATTCAGTCTTCAGGGAATAAACAATAAGCAAAGAAAGTTAGAGTTGAATGCATTGGAAATTGTTTCATGCTTGATTCCAAAAAAGGATTAGAAGGAGTTGACATAAAATAGAGCGATTTTATCAAGGCAGAGGACACTGTGGAAGAAAGGTCATAGGATATAGCTGAACATGCAGGGACTGCCATAAATCACGTTAGCAATCAACACACCCAGCATTCTAGGCCCACCAGCAGTGACCTGTGTTTGAAAGAAAGTATAAATCCCTCATCCAGCACTGTTTTGCAATCCTAGGCTTATATAAACCATTTGTTTCTAAGCCCATCCCAGGGATTAAAATATAACCTGATAAATAGCTCTCATTTTATTTTAGTTAAATACGTGGACTGGGAAAACAACAGCACTCAGAGTGCAGGATCAGGTGACAACAGCCCTCTGTAATAGTGGCTTCCACATGTGAGACTTGTGGCCTGAGGGCCCAGCACCTCCTTTACTCTAAGAATCTTATCTATCACCACTTGACTCACCCAAGTCAACTCCTGGCCAACTCAATCACTGAGAGAGTTCTAACTGCAGAGTTCTTTCTTTCCTCCCCTACTATTCCTTCCCTCATGTTGAACCCATTGTCCTCAGGACCTCCAGCCCCTCACCATGGAATGACAATAAGAAGTTGTCATTCTTCCTCCAATATTTCTTCCTTCTTCCTCTAATAGGAAGTTGGAAGTTGATCAGGGCCATAGCTGCTCACAATTAAATGCCACATTTCCCTCTTTCCTTGTGACAAGGTATGGCCTTGTGACTAAATTGTGGCCATTAGGGTGGGAATAAAAGTGATATATGCAAACTCTAGGTTGTTTTCCTGGAAAGGAAAGAGTATGCCATTTCAAACTAGAATGTGCAAAAGTGGTGAGCTGTTCTGAACCATGTGGATAAGGGCACAGCAACAGGATAAAAGGAGCTTTGGCCTCTGATAACATCTCACAGCAGAGATACCTAGTAGCTCAGTGCAATATGTGCAAGAAATAACATTATGTAAGCCATTATGTTTACTATAGCAGCCAAACCTATAGCCTAAATTGTACTGTCCTTCACACAGTGACCTGCCCACCAAACATTTTTCCACCTTTGGTTTACAAAGCCTTCCTTATACCCTTCACACCCAACTCTGCTTATGCAGAATTTCATGCCTTTTCCCAACCAAGAAACTCAAGCATGTACCCTGCCTGTACATGCTATCCCTTCCAGCATCAATATTTCAATTTGTCAAGCTCTCACTCAACATCTAAAATTCATTTTAAATACAGTACAGCCAATGTGATACTGTAACTATTTGTTTTTACCTGATTTTGTTGTGTATTTTCTCTCTGGTTCTCCAAACCCACTCTCTACCCTTCTCCATCCTGTTCTAAGCCAAGGAAGGCTGTGCAGATAGAGTATCCCAAGTCCTTTGACCTTGGGCTTCCAACTGGATTTGGCCAACAGAAGTCAGGACATTGAAAGTTAAGGTGGGGAGGGGAGGGGAAAATATTAAGATATTTATTTTCTCAACTTTCTCTCAGTCAAGCCACAGTTTGACAGCTTTCTCCTCTCCCTACATAAGGAACCCAGCTCTCCTTTTCATAGCTCCTTTCTGGTAGCTCCTCTGTGTGGAAATCACTCTCATCAGGTTCCAGAAACAGCTAAGCAGTGACAGCTTCTTGCTATTAGTCTCTGGGTGCTTCATCATGTCTTATGGTTTTTCTTAACCCTACCCATTTATCTGTAAATGGTTTCATCACTAAATTGTCTTCAAGTTACCCTTTTGAATTTGTTTCTCCTGGGCCCTTGATCCATACTATGCCTCATTAGCCTGTTGCTAAACTATGACAACCTCAAGGGCAAAAACCAAGATTGAGAATAAAAGAGACATACATTTTTCATCTGTACCACCTAATTCAGCACCTAGCTCATGATTTTTGCACATTCTTCATAGAGTAAAAACCATTTCTGTTCATTTAACACTCTTACTTTCCAAAGAAGAGGACTGTTAACTTTAAGTAATAAATTTTAACTTACATAAGCCTACACTGTGGATTAAACACTTACTTTCATTTTGAATGGATATAAAATTGTTTTTTTTTCCCTTTCTCATTTATATAGTTATGTAGCAGCTAAATACCACTCTAAATAGTCACTCCAGTCACTTCTTCCATCTTGTTTCATTTTTTCCTGATATCTTATCATATGTTAATATCTTCCAATCAAGTCTCTCTAAATTTTTGACCAAAAGTACCAAACCAAGGACATGACCAAGGACTGAGATCTGTGAGGTGCCCTAAAAACTTTCTTTTGGCTAACACTAACCTGTTATCAACACTGTTTTAGTACCTTTGAATGGACTTTTGGATTGCTCATTGCTAATATATAAAAATATAACTGATATTTTAATATTGACCTTTTAAAAAATATAGGGAATACTTCACGAATTTGTGTGTTGTCCTTGCGCAGGGGCCATGCTAATCTCTGTATCATTCCAATTTTAGTACATGTGCTGCCAAAGTGAGCACTTAATATTGATCTTATATCCTGCAACCTAGTTGAACTCTTTCATTAGTCCTAATAGTTGTATGTGTGTGTAATCTTAGGATTTCCTAGACATAAGATCATGTCATTTACTAATAGAGATAATCTCTTCCTTTACAAACTAGATGCATTGTTCCATCTCTTTGAGTCAACCAAGTAATTGGTATTCCTTCCAAAATGGACCAGCATTAAAGAGTTGGAAAAGAGTTTGTTATAAAAGTATTTACTTGATATCTGGCTGGAGGGGGTTAAAATAGTGATATGCCTTAGAAGGCTTTCAATATGTCCTTCCATTCACTTACTAAAGAAAGCAAGGAAAGACTGAAGGTGTGACTACCCAATTAATCAAAAATCACTTCCTATATGAAATTTTTTAAAACTGGCCAGATAATAAAGCTCCTATTATGCAAGGTACAGTGGAAAGAATAGCTTTCAGCTCTACCAATTCATAGTTATATAACCTTGAGTAAAATAAATGAAATAGTATCTACCTCCTATGACTGTTTAAAGAATGAAATGAAGATGATTTATACATAAAGAGCTCAGAACCTCAGTGTAGACTCAAATTTCAGCCCCTTCCTTTCCACATACATTTATAAGAATAAATGGGATTCTTGTTTAGCTTACATTCTTACATTCATATAAGGTGAACCACCAATAAGATAAGATACTTTATTTAATTTTTTTAAAATTTATTTAATTTTCAAGAAAGCCTAATTTCTTCCTAACTCCCATCTCTAAATTAAAAGCAAACACTGCCATGGCTGGTAGCACAATGGATAAGGTGCCGGCCTGTGAACCTGGAGGTCACTGGTTTGATTCCCCAGCCAGGGCACATAACCAGGTTGCAAGCCAGGTCTCCCACCAGGTCTGTGGCTGGAGGCAGGTGAAAGGCAACCATACATTGATGTTTCTCTCCCTCTCTGCCTCTCTCCCTTCCTCTCTCTCTGGAAATGATAAATAAAATCTTAAAAATAAATAAATAAATAAAGCAAACACTAAGAATACTCCATTCTTACCCTGGCTGGTGGTACAGTGGATAAGGCCTTGGGCTGAGAACCCAAAGGTCGCTGGTTTGATTCCCAGTCAGGGCACATAGCCAGGTTGCAGGCCAGGTCTCCAGTCAGGTCCATAGCTGGAGGCAGGTGAAAGGCAACCACACATTGATGTCTCTCCCTCTCTGCCTCTCTCCCTTTCTCTCTCTCTGGAAATAATGGATGGAATCTTTTTTAAAAATAAAGTAAAATAGAATATTTCTGAAATTCTCTCAGAAGAAAAATATCTAGGATCATGTAGTACCAAGAGATCACAAGGTCTAGAGAGAGGAAAGTGCTCTAAAGAACATTCGACTTAAAACGTATAACCTAATTAAGTCCTGGAACTTCATGGGGCTTAACTCAATACTGAGTTTGAAGTCCTGATGCAAAAAGGGTTCTTTTTTAAAAAATCTATTTTTAATCTAAACCTTCCAAAAGAGATTTAATTCTTGTTCAAAGAGTATGTCTCTCAGTTTCCCTCCCTTTCCTCTCCAATTCTCTCATACCCTACAGATTTAGAATTAGTCTTCTACTAACCAAATCCTAAAACATCACTTCACAGGAGTCTTCAAAATGTCCTACCCGTTCCTGCTGTCTTTATTATGTTGATCAGCCTAACCTCCTTGGGTATGTCCTTCTCCTTTTCTCCTTCCTGTCTATTGGTTCATCTCTCTTTCTACCCATTCTTCTAATTCCTTAGTTCAACAGAAATAGAAACCAAGTTGGATAAGGGTACTCACCTTAGGGTGAGGAAGCAGAGAACATTCATACACTCAGGAATCTTCTCCCTGTCATATCGCTTTAGGTTCTCTTATACCCCCCTTCCACCTTTCTTGCCTTTTTCTAAATGCCCTTAAGTAAAAATTTATCTGAAAAAAAGGTCCCATTTTTAATTTTATTATTTACTTATTCAAAAATATTTATTAAGAATTTACTCTTCATTCTTTACACACTGATAAATCAAGCTATTGGAGGGAAAGTTCATAAGACTATAATTACAATCTAAACTTTTCTAATTACTCTTTTCTTTCCCTTCCAACTTCTAAGGATCTCTGAAGGTATCAATAATAGATGATCAGTTAACTGATTGGAAAGAAAATTTTGCTCCTCTCCTGTGTCTAGCAGAGTTCAATAGAAGGTAAGTTATTTAATTGGAACTAGAACAGGTTCAAAATTATATATTAATCTCTGTTATTCACTGCAGTTTATAAACATGGATTATCTCTGGCTTAATTTGCTTTCAATTTCATCAAAGCTGCCATCCACTCTCCTTATTTAAATATTAAGGTGGTAAAATGGGTAACTTTGTGTGTCAACTGGATTAGGCCACAGGGTGCCCAGATATATATTATTTGGGGTATATCTGTGAGGGTATTTTTGGATGAGATTAACTTTGGTAAACTGAGTAAAGCAGATTGCTCTCCCTAATGTGAGTTGTCATTAAGTAATTTAAAGGCTTGAATAGAACAAAAAGGCCAATCCTCCCACTAATGAAAGAGAACACACCTGCCAGACTGTTAAGCTGGGACATCAGCCTCTTTCTACCTTTATACTTGAACTGAAAAATTGGCTCTTGTTAGGTCTCAACCCTGTCACTTTCAGACTGGAATTTACATCATCAGCTCTCCTGGTTCTCAGATAGGAACTGCACCATTGGCTCTCATGGGTCTCCCAATTTGCTGAGAGCAGGTGTCATGATCTCTCAGCCTTTATAATTGCACAAACCAATTCCTCATAACCTCTCTCTCTTTCCTCTTTCCTCTTTCCTCTTTCCTCTCTTTCTGGAAAACCCTAATAGGCCTTTGTTTGTTCTGATCTGGTAGAACCTCTAAAAGAACATGTTAAAGGTGGAACAATTAAGCCTTTGTCCTAAAAATGTGGCACCAATAAATTACATGGCTTCATGCTGGTAGAGATCAGAAAATGTTGAAGCCCTGACTGGTAGCACAGTGGATAAGGTGCCGGTCAGCAAACCCAAAGGTTGCTGGTTCGATTCCCCAGCCAGGGCACATAACCAGGTTACAAGCCAGGTCTCTAGCCAGTTCCTTGACTAGAGGCAGGTGAAAGGCAACCATACATTGATGTTTCTCTCTCTCTATGTTTCTCTCTCTCTCTGCCTCTCTCCCCTTCTTTCTGAAAATAAATAAAATATTTAAAAAAAAAAGAAAGAAAGAAAGAAAGAAAATGTTGAGACTACATCAATGATTCTCAACTTAGGTTGTTTATAATCACCTTGGATTGTTTTTTGTTTTTGTTTGGTTGGTTTTTTAATCTTGATGCCCAGCAGGGCTTTCTGGGAGAGACTCAATCTTCAGAATTTTTTAGATTCCCCAGGTGACTTCAATATACAGTCAAGGGTTAGATGGTTTAGATGATCTGTTGGTCTCTTGAGAAGTGATACTGCTCATTTCTAGTCTAAAGTTGAAAGGAGGAAAGGAGTTAGTAGAAAGTAGTAAAGTAGATAAAGAAGAATGATAACGCTTCATATCTCTTGCTTCAGAACTTGATAGAACTATCCATTATTTTGCTTGAAGCTTTGAAAACTCTTAGTTTACTACAGTGCCCATAGCTGAATGTAAGTAGAAAATATATTCAAAAATAATGTTTTGATGAATTTTTTATTTACTAGCTTGATCTTTCTCTGAAAATGACTTCTTTCAAGGGCAATATAAAGTTGGACCACACAATTAACATTTTGTAGAAAAACTATACAAATAAAAAAAACAGAGCCTCTTACCAGAGATGACTAGACACCAAGCACCCCATTGTCTGAAAAAAGTGAAGTTTACGCCAAGGAATTATTTAAGTACTTGGGAGGATTTCCATTTAATATTAAAAACACACAGGTCAGTTTTTGTTAAAATGATAGGCCTGAGAAATTTGTAAACAGAAAGATGTAAAGAGAATGAGTATGGGAGAAAGATAGGGTGTGGGAAGAGAGAGTGGGGTGCAGAAAGAAAGAGGCAGAGAGATAGGTGGTTATAGCTCTTGGAAAGTCATTGAGGTTTAATTTCCTTGCCATTTACCTCTCCTTCCATTCACTCAGAGCTCCTGCAAATGACTTTTCTGATTTACAGAGCATGGATGGGCTATCCATTTCCTGTGTATTATTCTATTACTAATATCTGCAACCAGATCGAAAAATGGTGTAGGATGAGAAGAGGCAGAGTAAGAAGTTGTAATTGTATGAATTAATTTTTTTGGACTTTTTTGCAAATGGGCCCATTTCATCTGCTGTCTGGTATGATAAAATACTATTGCAATTTATTAACATTGTGACAAATAAAAAGAAAGATTAAATAATTTTTAAGTGCCAAAACAAATAAGTATTCAAATGTGGTTCACCGCATAAACAAAATGAAGGATAAAAAACAGATGATCTGGGGCTGGTGTGGCTCAGTGAATTGGCACTGTCCTATGAACCCAAGGGTCAATGGTTTGATTCCCAGTCAGTGTACACATCCAGGTTGCAAGCCAGGTCTCCAGCCAGGTCCATAGCTGGAAGCAGGTGAAAGGCAACCATATGTTGATTCTTCTCTCCTTTTCTTTCTCCCTCCCTGCTCTTCTAAAAATAATTAATAAAATCTTTAAAGAAGAAAAAAAAAAAACAAACAAAAAAAACAATGATCATATCTGCATAAAAAGCATGCAGAAACAGCTTTTTATAAAATCCAGCACCCATTTATGATCAAAACTCTCAACAAAGTGGGAATAAAGGAAATATACCTAAACATAATAAAGGCTATATATGACAAATCCACTGCCAGCAACATACTCAATAGGCAAAAACTCTAAGCACTCCTCTGGAGATTGGGAACAAGACAGGATGTCTCCATTCACCTCTCTTATGCAACATAGTACTGGAAGTTGTAGCCACAGCAATCAAACAAGAAGAAATATAAGGCAGCCAAATTGGAAAGAAGAAAAACTATATTTATTTGCAGATGACATGATACTGTACATAGAGAACCTAAAAGATTCCACCAACAAACTACTATATCTGATAAGTAAATTCAGGAAAGTAGCAGACTACAAAAATCAATATTCATAAAGCAGTTGTATTTTTACATGTCAATAACTAACAGAAAATTAAGAAGACAATCCTATTCACAATTGCCTCAAGAAAAAATAAAATACCTAGGAATAAACCTAACCAAGGCTACAAATAACCTGTGCCTGTAAAATGATAAACACTGAAAAACAATATTGAAGTAGGTACAAATAAGGGAGCACATACTGTGTTTATGAAAAGGAAAAGTTAACATCATTAAAATGTCTATACAGTCCAAAGCCATCTATAGATTCAACTCAATTCCTCACGAGTCTAATGACATATTTCACAGAACCAGACAAATATTTCAAAAATTTATCTGGAAGCACAAAAGGCCCCATATAGCAACAGCAATCCTGAGAAAAAAGAACAAAGTTGGAGGAATCATGCTACCTAATATCAAACTATACCACAAAGCCATAGTAATCAAAACAGCCTGGTACTGGCATAAAAATAGATACATAGATCTATGGAACAGAATACAAAGCCCAGAAATAAACCCACACCTTTATTCAATTAATTAATTGACCTTTAGTCAATTAATATTTGACAAAGGAAGCAAGTACATACAATGGGCTAAAGACAGTTTATTCAATAAGTGGTGTTGGGAAAATTGGACAGATGAGTGTAGAAAAATGAAACTAGATCACATTCTACATCACACACATGAATAAATTTTAAATGGATTAAAGACTTAAATGTTAGGCCCAAACCATACAAATCCTAGAAACAAACATAGGCAGCAAAATCTCAGTTTCAGACATTGCTCGTAGAAATTTTTTATTGGGTATATCTCCCCAGGCAAGGGAAACAAAAGAAAAAGTAATAAGTAGGTCTACATCAAACAAAAACATTTTTTCAGAGCAAAGGAAATCATCAACAAAATGATAAGACAACCCACAGAATGGGAGAACATATTCACTAAAACATCTAATAAGGTATCAATATCCAAACTGTAGAAAATTCTTATAAAGCTCCATACCAAAAATCAACCAACCCAATTAAAAAATGGGTAAAGGACCTGAATAGACACTTCTCCAGAGAGGACATAGAGATGGCCAATAGACATATGAAAAGATGCTCAACATCACTAATCATCAGAGAAAAGCAAATAAAAACCATAATGAGATATCATCTCATACCTATGTGAATGGATATTAACAATAAATCAACAAACAAGTGCTGATGAGGATGTGGAGAAAGGGGAACCCTTTTGCATTGTTGGTGAGAATGCAGATTGATGCAGCCATGGTGGAAAGCATTTTTAGAATGGGGATACTAAAAATGAATCTGCCTTTTGACCCAGTGATTCCACTTCTGGGTATACATCCAAAGGAACTCCACATGCTAATTCAAAAGAATGTAAGCACCCCTATGTTCATTGCAGTGTTATTGACAATTGCCCAGAGATGGAAGCAGCCAAAGTGTCCATCAGTAAGTCAGTGGATAAAACAACTATGGGATATTTATACAATGAAATAACACTTGGCCATAAAAAAGAAGAAAATTTTACCTTTTGCAACAGTATGGATGGACCAGGAGAACATTAAGCTAAATAAAAGAATCCAGTCAGAGAAAGACAAATACCATATGATTCCACTCATATGTGGAATCTAATGAACAAACTGAAATAACAAAACAGAGACAGAGATAGATGGAGAACAGATTACAGCTAGTGGGGGTGGGGAGGTTAGAGGGTGGAGGAATTGAGCATAAAGGAAAAAGGACTCATGGACATGGACAACAAAGTGATGATTGCTGAGGGGAGGTGGGTAGAAGGGGACTAAATGGTAATGGGAAAAATATAATAAAGATTGAATTTAAAAAGAAATAAGCATTCAGACTGATCACTTTCTAAAATTTAGTAGGGATTCACAGTCTGAACTAATACACATTGTCATCAACTTTCTAGGCTGTTCCTCAGCTAATATTCCTTCTGAAACTAATGTTCCTTCTCAGAGGATATTCAGTGGAATCATGAGATGATGTGTTTCCCTGGCTAGATCCACTGGGGGTTGAAGAGATGGTGTTTTTTAAAAAATCAATTTGTCACGACTTAGATCTAGCTTTAACGAAACAGGGAATGATATAAAGTCTGCTATCAATGATATATAACATAAAATGAGAACAAATAGCAACAGTCTTCTTTTTGAGTCAGTAGATAAGAGTTGATTCTTAACTGTTTCTGTTTGTATTATCAAAGCCCAGCAAGTTAGGAAACAAATTTTTAAATGCCTGAAGGAAAAAGGCTGATAGGTTGACATGAGCTATACACCTTGTAATTAATCACAGTACTGATACTTGGATGGGTGAGAACTTGTTGGCTCAAACACTAAAATAACCTTCTCAGAGGATCAGTACTTCACAGGAGAGCGCACAACCATTGCCTCACAGAGTGGAAGCACTTCAGGGGGATACAGGCAATTGGCTTTTAGTCTGAAAATATTTTGCTATAATATATATTCTTTTATTTGCTATCCTACTGGGCTTTCTTTACCAGAAACTTACAATTCAGGTTGTGGTTTTAAGAATCTGTTTTAAAAGGCAAAACAATATTTCTTCTGAACAATATTTCTTCTAGCTCATTATTTGTACACGCACATTCAAGGTACCTCAGAACTGGCGCCGTCAGGGAGTTTCCCAACAGTCTCTCCACCTTCCTTTACCTTAATTATGAAAACCCCGATTTTGTTTGGCCCCATGTGCCTGGCCCCAGGAAATGAATCATGATTGGTCTAAGGCTCCTATAGCCATAACCTCAGTTGTTGAATATTTGTTTTCTCAGCTTCCAGGGCCGTTAGTGGTAGTCACGTGACCTAGTGCTTGTCAAATGGAAGACGGAATCTCCAGGGGCTTTCCGGCTAGTATTTTGCTTTCTGTTACAACAAGGATAAGTATTTAAGGAGATTTTCTTGGAGTGCTTCTGTTCTTCCTGTCTGAGAAATTGATGTAAAGGCCTGGGGCTTGGAGCTGAAACATGTATCTTGTGACTGCCCATGAGGCAGCAACATGATAGAAGATGAAGATAATGTCAAAGATGCTAACCCAGGGCCCTAACATTGTTGCGCCACTGAACAAGCCCTGAGATTGCCTACAACTAGACTCTTGTTAAAACAAACAATAACCATCCTTTTGACTTGAACCAATGTTTTTTGGGTCTTCTGAAATTTGCTATCAAGATCATCCCAACAATACAAATCCTTTCAGGACATAGTTTTTCTTATTTTGTTGTGTAATTATGAAGATGATCCTTGTTTCATTAATCCAGTTGTATATACATTTTAAATACTTGGTAACTCCCTTAAGAATAAAATCTTTCCTTCCATGAACCCAAATAGTTATTACTTAAACATGTTAACTAGCCATATGATAACGTTAGCCACGAACACTCACAGTACTGCAGTCCTTTTCAGTTAGAGATGCTGGCAAACTAGCCAAGCATTCTTCATCTGAAAGGTTGGTAGTATGACTACAGCAATATTGTTTTCATGCTGATGAATGGCCATATTGTGTACTCACTATAAAAGAATAATTTTTTATCGAACTTCAAATTTTACAGAGTGCTTTCACGTGTATTAAGTCAATTGATTCTCACAACAACCTCACAAGGCAGGTAATATATTTAGTTCAGCTTCACACATAAGGACTCCAAGACTAAAAAAATGAAGTGACTTGCTCCTGTTAATTCAATTAATAACCGGGGACTTGGATTTAGAGCAGAACATGTGTTCTCTCCACAATACCGTGCCATGGAGAACACTTACTTATTAGCTCCCCTGAGATTCTTGCTTTTTCAGCCCAAATGCTTCTATGTCTCATGATGTATTAGTATAGTATACTGAACTTTATAGAACTTAAACATAGATAATATATCAGCCATATATATAGTAGATTGCTATCCTAATGTAAATTATCATAGAACTGGCTTAAAACAAATTTTGCAAAACCTTAATAGGGTACCAGGTGATATATAGAGGCATTGCTTCTCCTGAAACTTCCACAGTAACTTTTCTTACTATTATTATACATCATAATATCATTACTATGTAAACCCATTTAGGGCAATTAGTGTATATTAGTTGTTTTTTTCTAACACAGTGCCTACCACATAGTAGGTGCTCTGTAATATTTATTAAATGAACAACAAATTACTGATTTAATCATTCATAGGCACAGAAACACTTTCATCTTTTCTCCTTTAAGCACATTAGTTTATTACCATGAAAAGTTGCTTTGGAGACACAAAGCTCTCTGCAGTTTCAAGAAAGAAACATTGTAAGTAGCAGAAAAGAAAAGTTTCTTCATACTTGTCCTTCCTGAACTGGTGGAACTTTCCAAAAACTAGAGGAAAGCAATTCGTTCGTTGTTCAGTAATAATAATAATTCCTAGAAATAGTTTATCCATCTTCCTTTGAGAACTGTCTCCTTTCTAATCACTTTTCTCCTCATGCTGGATTAGTTTAAAATATTATTATGAATTTAGTGCATGCTTTTGGTTTTAAATATTGCAACCAATCACCACAGGTAGTGAAGGAAAACAGCTGGAATGAGGAAAGCTACACATCTATTAAGGTGTCAAAAGAATGAAGTGATAGTTCAGATCATCTTAATTTTCTATGAAAGTTAAAAAACTTTTAAGGGAAATTTATGCTCTTGGCATGTTTGAAACCAATTTCCATTTTCATGAAACATAATTGTTCTAATAAAGGAAAGACACTCATTACTGGAATTCAAAATGTTTGTGAATTATCACTGTGCAAACTGGGTTTGTCTCAATGGGGAAAACAACCACTTCAAGACATGTTCATAAAAAAGAAGATGTTCATGCTTGGACTTTATTTTTTTAACAGTCTGTTCAAATTTATTTTGGTCATCAAATTCTTTTTAAGATTAAGGAAGAGTTCAAAGATCAATGAAAAATTTTGGTCATGCAATAGTCTGAATTAACTTAGAAAATATCAATTAACTAGAGAGTCAGAAAGCTCACAGGGACTAAAATACAGGTTATTCCTTGACCCCAAGAAGATATAGATAGCTATAGTCACCATAAAGTTAAAAAGGGAAATCTTACTGTTAATAATAATATGCAAGGTAACTTAGGAAAATGTGTGCTGTTACTAACCCGATATCAATCAACACCTGTATTCCTAAGGAGGAAATTCTTGAGGAAAGAATTTCCTGTGAAAATAAATGTTTCTCCTACAAAATAATATGAATCTGATAGGCTTCTAGCTATTTATGCACAACAGTACATCAAGCTCTCACCAGGTGAATGCTAGGTGAGTTTATAGAAAACGAAACTTGCTTTAAAAAAATTTTTTTTATCATATGTCCCCTGTCATACTTTATTTCTCTTAATTTTGAAGTAGCTAGGTAGCATGCTGCCTGAGTTAAGGAAAACACTGCTAATTGTGAAGATACTAAAAGAGAGGATTTCATCATTATATCTGCATCTGCATTTTTAAATATTTGTGATTCATTTACTTAATAATCAACTTAAATAAAATATATGAATGCAATAATAAGTATTCTACTTCATACTAATATTTAATAGTTGCTATAGGGGAAAATATCAATCATTATTCAGATGGATAAGGCACGGTTACCAAACTTATAAAATATATGCGTTTGAACACTAAGCTCCTTTTCTCTAATTTAAAATTTAAGTACAACCATAATATATAAGTCCCTCAAAAGTAGTGTGGTTCTAGTTTGAGTAGGTGAAGAACAATCAACTCTTTCCCCTTAAGGTAGCCCTAACCTATCTCCAGGAACCACTGAGTTCCCAGAAAGTTTGAACATCACTGAGTAAGTTGTTTGACCTTGAAACTACTGTCTAAATCTTGCTCAGCCACTAGAGCTGTATGACTTTGGAAAAGTGATCTGGCCCTGTTGGGCCTCAGCTCCTTCACTTATAAAACAAATGATTGCTAAAAGTCCTTCTAGTGCTAATGTGTTATTCTGGTTTCTAAGCATAACCATTTACATTAAGGTCTTGCAAAGAAATCATTTGAGAGTAAAATGTGAAGAAAGGCACCCATGATTTACATTAGCATTAAAAGCATGTTGTTTTGAAATATGACACACTTATTTACTTACCTTTAAAAATACAATGAAAATATCTAAAATCCTCAGGGTCACATTTCTTTTCTTTAAGATTTTATTTTATTATTTTTAGAGAGAGGGGAAGGGAGAGAGGCAGAGAGGGAGAGAGACATCAATGTATGGTTGTCTCCAGCTATGGACCTGGCTGGAGACCTGGCTTGCAACCTGGTTATGTGTGCCCTGGCTGGGAATTGAACCAGCGACCTTTGGGTTCACAGGGTGGTGCCTTATCTACTGTGCCACCATCCGGGGCTAGGGTCACATTTCTTGATCTCTGATCATTGTGTTCCAATTTAAACCATAGCACATCACTATAGACCAAAGGATGTATTTGATACCCTCCATGTCTGTAGTACACTATATTTTAAAGCCTCCGAGATTATGTACATAATATTTTCAATCTTATGTTAGCCAAATAGTAAGTGTCTCAGTCCCATTTTCACCTGGAAAAGTTGCCTTTATTTTTCTATGTGAATAGTATATTATTTGGCCAGTGGTATTTGCTTGATTATATTACAGTATAGTTAAATACATATTTTAATTCTAAAATGTGTATACTAATCTGAGAACATTCTCCACAATTTGATTTTTATTCTCCTGGACAGTTGTTCTATATTATGCATCTAAGTAAACATAAAAGTACACCTGGAATAATTAGAAATGATAGGGGTGTTGAGGAAGGTATAAAGACAATGCTGAAGTGATCAGCCAGGCTGGATAAAAGATAAACACAGTCATAGAAATTGGTGGAATAGATGAGAGAGGAAGGTGTCCAGGGATTTTTTCACATTCTAATGTGATTCAAGGACAATGAGGATGGGAGAGATGGTCAAAGGGAAGAAGGCCAGAGGTCCAGATCTCAGGGGCAGGTGAGAGCTGAGCTATGAGTTCCCAGGTATAGATATGTGGGGCATTGTTGAAGGGGAGTGAAGGAAAGGATTTCTAAAGTCAAGAGAAGGTGAGTGTTATATGCTGAATATTTGTGTCTCCCCAAAATTCAGATGCTGAAATCCTAATGCCTTCTGGAAGTGACTAGGTCATAAGGGTGAAATCTTAAGCATTATGTATTGAGTAAAATAAATGCCCTTATAAGTAGACCTTGACAGAGATCCCTGCCCCGCTTCTCCCATGTGAGAATACAGTGCAAGTACCAGCTAAGACCCAAGAAGAGAATGCTCATCAGGCTGCAACCAGGCTGGCACCTGACCTTGGACTTCCCACCCTCCAGAACTGTGAGAAACAGAACTTCTGTTGTTAATAAGTCACTACTCTATGATATTTTGTTATAAAAGCTCAAAGGGGCTAAGATAGTGAGTCTGGGGATTTCATGGATCATCAAGAAGTATCTAAATGGCTAAGGTAGCACTTGAGAGAATCTATATAAGAGCGCCTTCAGTAATTCAGGTAATTACTATCTCATCACCTAAAGGGTTCAAGCACAGGCCAGATGACTAACAGTATGGGATTCCCACATCAGGTAAACGGTTGATGGAACCATTTCCATAGTTCCTCCTTATTCCCAAAATTCTGTTATTTCCACCAGGAAACAAAACAAAACAAAACAAAACAAAATTAAGTGAATTTGATCTTGCACTAGGCATAAACATTTATAATTAGGAGTCAAAATGATACAGAGTCTATGGCAGTTAACTATAGGTCTGAATGAACTTGAAAATGACACAATTCTGAGGACCCTACAGTCCCGTTTTTCCATTCTGCAGAAAACTAAGGCCCAAGAAGACCACATGATTCGCTTAAGGTATAGGACAAGTTTGGCAACTCTGGATCCTAGATTAATCCCTTTTGTCCACCATAGCACATTGCCATTTAGATTTTGTGCTGATATGCAAAATGAAAATAATACATGCTATTAGCTAGCTGGATCTGAATAAACAAAGAAAACTAGAGATTTGAGACAAGAGTGCTGGTAATTCTTTTTCCTAAAAATGCTAAAAATGGTTTAAAGAAAATATCCAGATAATTGAAACTTGAACATTTTATTTATAAGGTATTTTAAAATATAATTGTCTATTTTCCATTTTACTTTACTTAATATTCAATAATGGAGATTTGGTCTCATTTCTATGAGGTTCTCAAATAACCGATTCACTTGAAGAAAGAGAGAGAGAGAAAAATGATCATACTGAACATAGCCAATCATGAAACAACCTTCTTGTATTCTGTACTGAGAAGAAAACATGTGTTTTGTAGAATTCTTACAAAAAATGCTTAACCCGAATCCAACACAGCAATCAGATATATATTGTGGGACATTTTATCAAATAATAGGTCTGGATTTTTCAGAAATCTTAATGTCATGAAAGTATTTTATTTTTTAAGTGGAGGAACTGTTTTTGATTTAAAAAAGGCTAAAGAGACATAACAACTAAATGCAATGTATATTCTTGATAAGATGTAGGTGAGAAAAAATGAAATCAGACTGGGGACTATTAAGGAAATTTGAATACTGACTATATATTGGATAATTTTATTGCATGAATGCTGTTTCTGAAATATGACAATGATGTTGTGGCTGGGTAGAAGAATGTCCTCAATTTTAGGAGATAATCCTGAAGGATGAAGGTTGGTAAAATGATGAAGTCAGACTGTGTAGCCATTAAAAAAAAGAAGTGGTATGTGTGTTCTTTTTGGGGAAGGGTAGAGTGGAAGATGGGAGAGAACATTTATATTGAAAAATATTAGTCACTGGTGATTCTATTTTAAGTGCATTTTTATTTGACTTGAAATTTTTCAAAATAAAAAGTTAGGGAAAAATTGAAAGCTATGGGAGTTATTTTTCTCCATATAAAATGTATATGATAGTGTATAAATAAAAGGGGACCCTTTATACCTTATTCAATAAATCATTACTTGGCCTGGGTAAGCATCTATTAACAAGTCTATTATGAAACACATTGTAAGCATTGAATAAAATATTAAATAAATGACAAATCTAGTTGTGTGTGCTTCCTAAGGGAGTCCCTCTGTAGTTATTGGGGAGTTCAGCTTTATAAAGGACCACATATATTAGAAATTCTGTATATGAAATAATCAACCCTCTAGAATTGCAAAATATCAAGGTTCCTTAGTCACAACGAATCAGGAGCAATGAATATGGCCTTTTCTTCCCTTTCTCAAAACCCAACCATACCCAACCAGGGCTACATTTAGCATGTAGCATATATTTTGCCCCCTACACTATAGAGATCTCCATGCCTCTACTTGGAGAAAGAGCAATATAGCAGCTAGCATGCAATATTGTGTGTGCATGTGTGTGCGTGTGTGCATGTGTGTGTGTGTGTGTTTCCATAACAAAGGAAAAGTTTCTAATGTACCTGGTATTTAACAGGGGTAGCAGTTGACAAGGAGATTTTCCAGAGAAAGTAGTGATAATACTGAGTAAAAGGGTGAAAGGATTTTTCAAAATGTGGCTAATCAGTTTACCTAAATATAAAACAAGAATTACCACTCTCTGAATGTCTGGCAGAAGGTGGGTGTGTTTCTCTCTCCACCCTATAATTCTTATTGTTTTGCCTTTATTCATTGACCACAATTTAATGATTATTTATCTCATATATGAATCAAATATTTCTATGCAGATAACTAAATATTTCTGAGTTATTCTTTGACAAGAATTGTTATGATTGGCTTACAGTAGACAAATCAAGACTCATCCTTTGGAACTGGGACAGAGAATGCCAGCTTTCCCTCAAGCACATGTCTTGACAGAACCCTGTGGCTACCTAAGGATTCTTTTAGCAAGAAAGAAGGGAAGGAGACCATGTATTGGGCAGGTGACCATTAATGTCTACTACAAGAAGGGAATAGACTCAATAAATATTTTGGAAGACAAGCTAGTAGGAGCTGAAGGTCAGAAGACAAAAATGGTACTCAAGAATTTGGACTTGCACCACTGGGAAATTGTGATACTATAACTGAGATAAAGAATATGGCAGAGGAAGCAGGTTTGAGAATAAGGTAATAGACTTTGTTTTTATTAAGCTAAATCTGAGATACCTTTGGAACATTAAAGTGTAAATATACAGCAAACATTAGGAGTTCCTGGTAGAACACTGAATTGGATATATAGAGATTTGAGTATCATCAGCATATGGTACAAATTAAAATTATGAAGTAGTTAGGTCACCCAAGAAGAGTCTGTAGCATGAGAAAAGCAGTGGACAGAAGAGGGACCTGTAAGTAAGACAGAAGAGTGGATAGGAAGATTTCACAGAGGTTGGGAGAGAACAGTTTTTCATCTTGGAACCTAGGTAGAGAACTTTGAGAAGTAAAGTAACAGATGCTGTCAAATGTGAAAGAAAGGTCCAGTTAGCCATTTAAAGATGTCATTGGATCTGCTACTATGAAATCACTAGTGACTCAGAAGTAGTGGAATGTGAAAACAGTAAGTAGAGAAGGGAATGGAAGGTAAGTAAGTGGAGAGAATGCTATAAATTAACACTCTGGGTTGTTTTGATGAAAGGGGAAACAGAGATGGAGTATGTTCAAGAAGGAGGCAAAATGAGCACATTACAGGTTAAGAGTAAAGAATCAGTAGAAGAGAAGAGCTGAAGAAAGAAGAGAGAGGGATGAAATATGGCATTATGTCTGGAAGGTACCAATGAGGGTGAGATGGGGCAAAGAGGCAGGGGTGAGACTTGCACAAGGGGATGGCACTCATTCTCTGGGCCAGGAATAAATGATACAATATAGAGAATATACTGATAAAGCAGTCACCAAGGAAAGCAATTGTATTGCCCTCCATTTTTATTAGTGATTAGGAGGCAAAGTGTATTAGTCAAGATATTTTCAATGGCAAATGATGGAAATCAATCTCAAATAGTTTAAGTAAAGAAGGAAATGCATTAGTTCATATAACTTAAAAGGAGGATACTGTCATTAGGTGCAGCTAGAATAGATACTCAGGCCTCACTGAACCCCAAGTCTGGCACTAGCAGCCAGCCTAGAGTCACAGCGTGGCTTTGCCTGGCACTTTCCAAGCCCAGCACAGGTAGCAGCATCACAGATTGCTTTATAGCTCAGGCAGGGTGGCCCCAGGAAGAACACAGATGGGGGCTGATATTGACCTGCACCAGCCAGGAAACCACAGAGCCTGTGCACCCAATGAGCAGCTACAGCTTCTGACCTTGCACAGCTGATCCCCCATGGTAATTGGTGGTAAGTGGTTACAGGCAATCTTTGAAACTAACTGGCCTGGGTAAATCCCTCCCATTGATTTGCCAACAGCAACCAAGATTCAACTACAAGAGGAGGATGTACTCAGCCTACATGAAGAGTGTATCTTGAGTACCCAGCTTGGGTGACAGGGGAGGCTATGCCATTGGATCCCATGGGACACCTACTATATTAGGTCACACTACCAAGACATGGAGTCAAACTCTAACACATAGAAGCAAACACAGGGAGGCTGCCAAAATGAGGAGATAAAGAAACAGGGCCCAAATGAAAGAACAGATCAAAACTCTGGAAAAAAGAACTAAACAAAATAGAGGAACGTAATCCTATCAAGTGCAGAGGTAAAAACACTGGTTATAAGGATGCTCAGGAACTTAGTGAGGACCTCAGCAGCGTATAAAAGAGCTAGTCAGAAACAAAGGATACACTAATTGAAATAAAGAACAATTTACAGGGAAATAACAGTAGAGTGCATGAAGCCAAGAATCAAATCAATGATTTGGAACAAAAAGAAGCAAAAAATGACCAATCAGAACAAGAAAAAAGAATACAAAAAAAATGAGGATAGTATCAACAGCCTCTGGGACAACTTCAAGAGGTTCAATATTTGCACCATAGGGGTGCCAAAAAGAGAAGAAGAGAAAGAATTTGGAAATCTATTTGAAAAAAAATAAGGAAAGAAAACTTCCCTAACTTGGTGATGGAAATAGACCTGTGAGTCCAGGAAGCACAGAGATGGATGTAAAACAAGATGGATATAAAAAGGCCCACTCCAAGGCATATCATACTTAAAATGCTAAAGGTTAAAGATAAAGAGAAAATCTTAAAAGCAGCAAGAGAAAAGCAGTTAGTTGTCTATAGGGGAGTTCCCATAAGACTGTCAGTAGATCTCTCGAAAGAAACTTTGCAGGCTAGAAGGGATTGGCAAGAAATATTCAAAGTCATGAAAAGCGGGGATCTATAGCCAAGATTGCTCTACCCAGCAAAGATATCATTTAGAATTGAAGAGCAGATAAAGCATGTCCCAGATAAGAAAAAGCTAAAGGAGTTCATCACCACCAAACCAGTATTATATGAAATGTTAAAGGGTCTTTAAGAAAAAGATAAAAAATTTGAATAATATGATGTCAATAAATACATATTTATCAATAATAGAATCTAAAATACAAAATAAATGAACAAGCAGAACAGAAACAGAATTATAGATACAGAGAATGTTTTGAGGGTTGCCAGATGGGAAAGGAGTGCAGAGGAGTAGATGAGGGAATTTAAAAGCACAAGCAGGTAGTTGCAGAATAGCCATGGGGTTGAAAGTACAGAATAGAAAAAGGAGTAGCCAAAGAACTTATACACATGACCCAAAGACATAAAGAATGGTTGGGGGATTGCTTAAGGGATTGGGAGTGCTGGGTGGAGAGGGCAAAGGGGAAAAATCAGGGCAACTATAATAGCATACTCAATAAAATATAATTTAAAAAATAACATATATGAGGGTTTAACTTTCTTTTCAAAGTAGCAAGATTGACAGGCAGAAACATAAAAGAATCCATCTGAGATTGACTAAATAATCACAGACAAGATTTCATCCAATAGTGCTTGGCTACTCAGGGGGTAAACAAAAATAATAATACTAGGTATGTGCTAGGCATTGTTCTTAGTGCTTGTTCTAACTCATTTAATCATCATAACAACTCAATGAGAGTTTATAAGGACAAATTGTGCAGGAGCTGGGGGCTGACCATGGCATTGAGATTTCACTGAAGAATGCAATGAAAGTAGAAGGCTGTAAGGGGAGCCAGTCTTTATGAAAGCCATGGAAGAGAGACTGGAAGGAGGCCAATGGATAGGGGGAGGAAGAAGTTGAGGCTCTAAAGATTAATTGGGGCTGGGGAGTAAGAGAAAGACAGAAAGACAGATTTAGAAAAACAGAGCTGTGGTCAGAGAGTAGAATACTGAGTTTGATATTTTAGGGAGATTTCAGGTTCACTTCTGCTGATTATTTTTTATTCCTGTCACTAATATCAAAAAATACAGCCTAAAACTCATCTAGACTGGAGTATCTGGTTTAGTCCAGCTTTAGCTGAGTAATCGTTAGCAAAAAATTAAACTTTTCCGTGGTTCCCATTTCTTTAGCTATAAACTAGATGTGATAAAATGCCTACTTCATTACAAGAAACTCAAATGAACTTATGAATGTAAGTGTCTACATTATACTATATCTGGTATATAGTAGATGCTCAATCTACTATACACATTAACTATAACTTTTACAGTATTACCATTATTATTATCATTAGTTTCTTTAAGAGGAACTTTAAAGAAACCATGAATGCAATGCTCAGTCTCATTCATCATGTATTCTTAAGACTTAGCACGTAGGAAGGACTCAATGAATGGATGTGGTACCCAAGTTATCTGTTGCTTTCCATTTCAGGAATCACCTACTCCAACATCTATCTATGGGGAGATTTCTTTTTTCTCACATATGCTTCTGATTCAGTCCACATTGAAACCACTTCTCTCCCTGACATCATTGAACAGGGAGTATTTATTGTGACCTGCTTTATGTCTGGCATTATTCCAGGAACTGGGGATATTAATGGTAGCCAAACAGAGAAGGAATTTGCTTTCATGGAGCTTATAGACAGAAGAGAATTGTCCTTTAAAGGAAAATCTTATAAATAAATATAAAATTATAACTATGATACATGCTACTAGTGAGAGGCTGTCAAAAGAAAGTTTCTCTGAATAAATGATAATTGAGCTAAGAATGAAAAAGAATTAATTTTACAAAAAGGGAATAGAATGGAAGAGCTCCCTAAGCAAAGAGAACAGCATATGCAAAGTCCCTGTAAGAAGGAGCTCATTAAGAATAAGAACCTGTGTGGCTGGAACAGAGAGATACAGAGCATGTGTTGTGCTGGATAATGCTGGAAATAAGAGTGATGGTCTGGGTTTGCAGAGCTCAGCATTTGCACTCATTCTACCACTGGTCACCACATAGAACTATAGGACACCATTTTTCTTGATAAAGTGCTAGCCTATGCCAAAAAGAAATGAAAACAAGGCTTTACTTTACCCTTTCCCTAATTCCCCATTCACCAGTACCCCAAGACTATGGTGAAGAGTAAAATTTTTACAGAAAGTTTAGGAATAAGGGAGGGGGAAATATGGCATAGTTTAAAATAGGGGACAGCTGAAAATGAATAACAGACAATACTGGTCTTAAAATGTCCATCTTTCACTCTAAGCACAGCTGTTGGAATGCTTGGCCAAGGCCATCTACTCTGGGTTTCTACATCTACTAATGCATTTACAACCTTTATTCCTGCTGGTGTTTGTCCTCTTTAACCTGTCCAAGGTCAAGATTTTAAGCATGACCTCCACCACTATAGATAATAGAAAGAATATTTGTGCCTGAAGGCAAGTTCATTTCTTCAAATTTATTTCTTCTATCACAATAAGTGACCCAGGACTCCTAGGTCAGCCCATGGAAAAGCCATGGACTTTGTGCAATCAAATTCTTTTTAATAATAAAAGAAAATCCTGCACTACTTAAAAACTTTTCATTCACGTAACAAGCATTTTTTAAAAATAAGTTTTGTGGGGGTTTTGTTGTTGTTGTTTGTTTGCTTGTTTTTTTCAAATATTTTATTTCTTATTTTCAGAGAAAGAGAGACAGAGGAAGGGAGAGAGGCAGAGAGGGAGAGAAACATCAATGTATGGTTGCCTTTCACCTGCCTCCAGCTACGGACCTGGCTGGAGACCTGGCTTGCAACCTGGTTATGTGCTCTGTCTGGGGACTTGAACCAGGTTTGCAGGCCAGTGCCTTATCCACTGTGCTACCAGCCAGGGGTTAACAAGCATTTATATAGCACATTAAATGTGCCTTCAGCTGGGCTGGTTGCTGACATACACAAAGATGTGCAAATAAATCATGGTCCTAGGCCTGGAAGTGCTCACAAGCAAAATCATTCAGGGAAATATCTTGGGGAAGGTGCTATAACTGAGGTGTGGCTTGCTTTGTGGGAGTATGGAGGAGGATAATTCTCCTTAGGGAAGTGGATTGTCCTTTCTATGTTCAACTTTTCCCAACTGTAAAATGGGAATACCCTATCTAAGCACTTAGAAAAATGAGCAGCACAAATTTTTGCTGTTAGGATTATTTATGCCCAGATTAAAACCTTTTGGTAATCCTCTGCTGCCAAGTATTAACCAACGTAAAATTCCTAGGTGAAGGCAACTAGGAAGGAACATATGCCACAGAATGATTACAAAGCTTCCAATGACTTTAGATGAAGTCTTTATTTGCCTTCATGAGTCGGGGTAATGGAAGAATGAAATTACTCTCCGGCTGTGTGGCTATAGCTCTCAAATTCAGAATGTATAAAAATCACTTCCCCTCCCCACCTAAGATGCTGGTTCAGGGGGTCTAAGGTGACTACTGAGGTTTCCTGCCATGTCTGACAGAAAGGGTGGGGGTGATGTTTTTCTGGTTTTGTTTTTCTTCTGTTAATTATGTGAGCTACCAGCTGAAATCCCTACTATTAACCTGATGCGCATTTGGATTTCTATAAATCCAAAGGTTAATCTGTTGCTCGTTCACTTGGCTCCAACGCAATGCCTGGGTTCCCCGGGGTCCAGAATTCTCTTAATAAAACTCATAACTATTTTGCCTTTCTCTAGGAGTAGGTAAGTGGGACTGGCTTTCCAACTTTTAGCCCCTAAGAAATAACTGCAGTGGTTGAGCACATCAAAAACATGAGTGTTCTACAGTAACAGGAGGGGTTGGATCACAGTTTTCTGTTTGTCTTTTTCTTACAAACAGGGTAAGAACTAAATAGGAGAAATGAAGCAAGAAGCTAAGAGCATTCTGTTTTTCACCTTTCTCAAATAAACGTCTAGAGATAAATCCAAAGGCAAAGACTTTCTAACATTTTACATACACTGGAAAGTATGAGAACCTGCTCTCAGAGGGAACTCCAGAGCAGAGCCCAGGCAAAGCTGACCCAGGAATCCTTCTGATAAAGGGTTTCTTCCTAGGTGGGTGTCTGCTCTGCCTGCCCTCTGTGTCTTTTCACACTGGGTCCTCGGGCACTCACCACTCCCCGGACTCTGTCCCACCCCACTGGCACCCCAGGCAGGAGGAAAACCAGACTCTGCTTTACCCTGGGTTGCCAATGACAACTGGAAACTCTTGGCTAGGAAGACGGCGTCCTGGGCAGCTTGTTTTTGCTCTTTCCCAATCTGTTCAACTCAGTTTCCTGCCGGCAGGAGTGTTCTTTTTGTGCCAGCTTCCACCGCTGAGTGCCCCAGGCATGGGCCCTGTCTCTGGAGCTGTGCCCGGTGAGTGGCCCAGGGCTTGGACCTCTGCCCAGGAGTTGTCAAGTCTCTGCACGGGGATCTGATCCTTCAACCACCTACCCTCCAATCTTCTCCTTGGAACAGTGGGATGAGAAACATCCATCCTTGTCATTTTTCTGCTTCTTCATGCCCTCCTTAAGGGTACAGTTGCACACCCTGACTGAATGAGAAGGGAGGGTGCTGGGACTTGTAAAGGCATTTAAGGGTTCCTTCAGAGCCCTCAAGTGATCATAAAGCAGTTAAAGGGCTTTTGGGATCTGGGCTGTGAATTCTTCAGAAACCAGAACCTGAATGCAGCCTTTGCTTACAGGACTCTTCTAGAACTCCATCCTTAAGATCCTTTGGCTAAATATAGCCCTTCAGAAGGTGGGGGAGGTGGAACCTAGCTAAATATAGCCTCAAAGAGCTTGTACGTGAGGCTGAACTAGTCAAATTATACCCCCAGGATATTCTACAGCCATTCAACAACTACCTCCTGGGTGCTCTAGACAGGCCCTAAAGGTGGGGGAGAATGGCCTAAGGGAAGAGGAAGAGTCAAATCTGTGGAAGGCAGAAAGAACCACCCACCACCCACCCACTTAATGGAAAGACCAACAGGACTGGAGGCAAGGCTGGAAGCTCGGGGTACATTAGAATTCCCACGCCAGGTTCCTGAGCACAGAGATTTGTGCCATATTTCAATCTCCAAAGTTGAATGGGTTCAGAAAATTGTAGAAAAGTAAACATACTATTTAACCGCTAGGTGGGTGGCCAACACATATGTTGCATGCCTAAAACTTTAAGTCAGAACCATTTGAACCTTTCCATATCTAATTCTTAATAGTAGTTCCAAGGGTTAGTTATCACTTATTAACAAAACCAAGGCTGCTCTTTCCCCCTAAAAAAAGATAAGTTAGCCCTTCAATATAAATCTGCACATAAAAATATGCTTTGTTTCCAAAACTATAGGCAAGAGAGCTGGTTTTTCCCTCCTAATTTAGGATTCTTTATTTGCATATGTAAACAGAAAGAGGTGCTTAGTCTGGTTTTTGGAAAGTGAGTTTAGTTTGCAGAGCAGGCAGTTAGAAAAATCTCATTGGTACCTTCATATGTAGCAAATTTGGAAAGAAAAGCACTAGTGGACCAAAAAACATCTTGAATGCTAAATGTAATTGCCACAATGACTGACTACGGTCACAATAAAAAAATATTCTAAATTTTAGGCCCACAGGTTAGTTGATAGCTTCTTTTTCATATCTAATCATTATATAATAGGTCATGGAGTAAATGGTCATTAAGATCATTATTTACCAAATTCCCACAGTCACAATAAGCTGGAGCTACTTTCCACATTCCACTTTTAAAAAGTCACTAAAAATTTTTTGGGCCGCAGGAGTAAAATTATACATACTGCCACAGAAAATGGTAAATGACATTGTAATCTTTAGTCCTGGGTGTAAAGATTAGCTTTACTCCAAAGCATTTTCAAGTCAAATAACTTCAAATGATAAACTTTTCTTTAATGTTCTTAGGGACAAAAAATAATTCTATTACATCTTTAGAGATAAAAACAAACTACACTTCTATGTAGTATGAAAATTTTCAAAATATATTTCCATAAAACTACAATTATTATCAAAAGTTTACTAACCATTTAGGATTTTAGAATATTTACTGTCTAATCTTGGCATACTACAGTTTTTGGCTAAACACATAAACTCATAATATCAACACAGAATTTTTTTACAGCAGCCGCAGCACTTTCAAACATGTAAAAACATGTTATAGGGTTATAAAACAGCAATAGAGTCCAAGTACAGTCAAAGTAATCTCAGATTAAAACTGGCATCAAGTTCTAATAAACACATTCACCTACCAAATAGCAGAGATTGGATTGATTATTAAAATTAAAAAAACAAGTAGGACACCAGACTATTGTGCAGTATAGTGTGTATGTGTGTGTGTGTGTCTGTGAGTGTCTGTGTGCATGCATGCGCAGAAAATCGCAACAAAAAATAGACAGAAAATCCCAATCAGTCCTAAGGGAACAGTAACATCTTTCTCTCTCTCTCTCCCTCCCTCAGAACTGCTTTCATTTTGACCCAAATTTGCTGGCATACTTGAAATGACTTTACCTTTCTCATTATAAATTCATTTGAAGTAAAAGTGTAGAATCTTCAAATTTAGAGCATCAAAAATCATTTATCTTAAGGAAATGGATTCAACCATTACTTAATTTTACATACTATTTCTTTTCTTTTGTCATTCATTTAGCATTGAATTTTACAAATTTAGTCTAATGCCAACCAGTGATCTGCCTGGGAAACTTGCCTTAGCAGGCAGATGTCCAGATGAAAAAATAACCCATCCTCATAGAAGAAATATTCACAAACATTTACACATCTTACAAAATAAGGTTGAAATGGGTGGGGCCACTTGACTGACATCCATTTGTCACTTTCATTGGCAAATTTCATGGGCAGCTTCCAATATGCTTAGACAAATTTAGATGAATGGAAGCGCTGACTAATGATGCCATTATCTATATACCAAATATAAATGAAGGCCTGAAAATCCTGAGTCATTCATGTGAGCTATTACAGTGACAAGGGAGGGGAACTTGGAAAAATGATAAAATGTCTCGAGATGGCAAATTAATAAAAAGAAATAGCACTTAGATATGTAAAAAGAAAGATGGAAAAAGATCTAAATCTAGTAAAACAGGGTCTAGTCCTAAGAATTTCAAAAATTCTTATGCATTATGTACAATCTTTAAGCAATAAAATTATTTTAACCATTAGCAACTGAGGATTGTTATTTTAGGAGAATGAAGTCAATACATTTGTTTTCCTGAGGCAGGCAGGGGCAGTATTGTGCTATTCATGAACTTCATTAATATTCATTAATTTTTAAAGCAGTTTGGTTAGCTTTGGTCATTATCTATTCAGATATTTTACCTTTAAATAATTATAAGAATTTCATTATTTAAAAATGTAATTAGCTTGAAATTCAAAACCTGTTTTCATTAGAGGATATTATTCATAGGAGTGTCTCTATTTTTCAGAAGGGTCTGTTTTCATTGAATCCCTGGGGTAAAATTCTAAAAATCATAGTGGCTAAAATAATCTACATGCAACCAAAAGTAAACCTAAATACTTTTGTAAAATTTTCAAATTAATTTTGACTTTTAAGAATTAAAAAAAAAAAAAAGGAATATATATAGTTGACCCAATTAGCTCTGCAAATGAATTTGATTGTTTGACATTCTTTAAGATTTCACAGTAGACTTTTTTCACCCATCCAGCACCTTAGAGCCCCAAAGATCCCAGTGCACATTTCGTGATATTTACCTTATGAAGTAACTAAATCCAGATGAGTGTAGAGCTCACATCACTGTAAAAAGAAATTGTTTCCTCATGTTTACTGCTCCCATTCAGGGACTAGAAACTGAAAACTCTGAAAATTACCCTTGTGCAACCAGGAAATTGTGGAGAGAAATGCAAAATAGTTTTATAGTTTTATTTGTAAATAAGCCCAGCCATAGAAACCATTTAATACCATGATCTGCAGAAGTCCTCCAGCCTTTGTATATCAGGCTTTTACACTAGAACAGATTAGCAATCATGCATGTGGAGTTGGAAATGGAATCCTCCACATGTCCTTCTTGATTCATGTCCACACTGAGGTACAACAATGTTGAGCAGTACTTTGTGGATTATAAGGAAAAATGTAAAAATTAAAATACCACCCAAAGAAGTCTGAATAATTTAGGGAAAATTTTGAGGCATGGCCAACAGGAAAATTCACTATAGCAAATAGCTAAACTTTCAAGAAAACACATTTCTCTTTGTGTGCATGTATGTGTTTGTGTTTTAAGGACTGCCTGCTCTATAACTGTATTTGAATATTTTACTTGTTTGTCAAAAGTACCTTCTAGTCCTTGTGAAACACTTTAGTTGCATTTTCTTTAGATTTTGTTTTTTGGCTTTTTTGTTTAGTGTTTAAGGTAAGCTGGCCCCCTGGGACTAGCACATTTTTTTCTGTGTAGGGCACTTTGAAAATTAGGGGAAAGCATCTTTCTTCTTGTTATCAAAGATACACACCTGTAGACATGATTTGTCTAAGAACATGGTTACCAACAGCTGACCAGCAAGGAGTAAATCCAGTGCCTGGTTCCAAAGTGGAATAAACCTGCGTCCCTAGCCCTCACAATATTAAAGCGAGATAATGGACAGCATTCTCTTCAAATATCTTTATTCACTCTGATTGTTGAAGTGCAGTGAAGAATTTTGCTGCAGCCACAAGTGGACAGATTTCTAATTCAAGAAAGCAGGCTTTGGGTTGCCCACCTTAGGGGTACTGAACTCTGAGTCATCTATATCTGACTTAACATTTCACGGGGGATACAGCAACAGTCTCTGATTTCCTGGGTCTGACTGCAGTATGTGGCCTTCCAAGCTAGACACAAAGTTAATGTCAGTATTCACCTCCTCAGTGAAAACCTGGTGGCCCCCAAGAGGCACTACTTCATGAATGCCTACAGTCACAACTTGGCAAGTCAGGCAGGCCCTGGCCTCTCCAGCTGTCTGAAAGTGTCCGGGTGAAAAATACGGAATGGAAAGCGTTAATCCGAGTCCCCCAACCCTTGGGGGCGGGGGGAGGAGGCAGGAGCATCTCAGCAGGGGAGCAACTGGAAGCCACAAACACCCAAATTGAGAAACTGAGCAGCAAGGACTTGAACTAAACCTGGAAACCTGACTTAAGGCTAAGGAGTCAGTTTAGACTCAATGGTATAATCAACGTATCAGAACAGACTTATTAAAGACAGAAAGGGTGATCCATCCCTGCCTTCAAGTCGCAAGGACTTCTTTTAGGTTTCAGTTGAAGCCTCAAAATACGTTTTATGACGCTAATGCCCTTTATTCCGAATGATCCCTTAAGTGTCTCCAGAAAGCCATCCTCCACCCTACACCGCCCCCTCTGGCTTTGCTTGGCCTTAGATTCCAGGTAACATTTGTTGCATGGGGGTGGTGGGGAGGCGCAAAGCAACAACCTTCGACCCTTTTGGTGGGCATCCTCCCACCTTCCGCAGCCAACAGGCTGCAGGACCAATTCACCACTCCCCACCTCAACCCCTTCCCCCGCTGCCCTGCGCCCAGCCCCAACCACTCGCGCCCCTCCTTGGCCTTTTCTGCACTCCCTACCCTGGGGGCTGTCCCTTATTCCCCCACCTCCCCAAACCCCCAGGCGATCTTGGCGTCCACCAGCAAATTCCTATCAACCCCAGCCTTCAAAGAAAGCAGGGGGAAAAAAAACCAAAAAGACCATGACATCACGGCAGGTTTATTTGGGTTTGTTTGTTTGCTTGTTTGTGCGATTAAATACTCGTGGAAGGTGAACGTACCCCACACAGGAGAAGTTTGATGTTGACAAACTTCTGGTGGCAGCGAGACTGTGTCAGCACAACTTCCGGGATAATGAGAGCTGCTTTGCAGGGAGCGCGGCAGCCGCGGCGGGAGGCGGCCGCAGGACGGAACAGCAAATGCTATTCAGCCCGAGCAGTTTCAAGCCGCCCGAGCTGGGGAATTACTGTAGTCGAGCTACGGCTCTTACCACCGGCGCTGGATCTGGGCGAGCGTTAGGGGGGGAAACTGCAGGCACAGGGCGCCGAGAGGAGAGCTTTCAAGTTACTTTGCTCCATCACTGCACTCGGCTGAGGCTTGCAGGCTGCATGGTAACTGCAAACATCTTGTTCCCTGCTTCTTTGGGCGGCTGCCCTGGAACCAACCAACTTTTTTCTCCCCCCCAAACTCCCTCTTTGTTTCAAATAGGACTCTCCAAAATTTATTCTTGGGAAGACTGACAGCCGGGGTCAAGAAACAGCTGTTGAAGTTAATGTTTCTTCCTCCCACTTCGTCTGATGGTTGTGCCCTGCCAAGACAAAGTGAGAGGCACTGCCTGGTGGCTTCTTTAAACAGAAATGCATTTAGCCAAAAAAAATGAAATAAAGGGGGGGGGGGTATTTTCCAGTTTATCATACAATCTGATCAGAAATGCAACAGCATGTGCCTTTCAACTTGTGCTGATTACTTGCTGAAAAGATGCCAAAGCTTTTAGTTTTCAACACTTTGAGCTGTGGGGGAGGGGATGGAGGGAGACCTGGTTGACACTTCCCACGGTTTGGTAAAGGGACAACAATTTTAAACCTTCCTCCCTCTGACCCACCCTTCACCCTCTAAGAAGGGTAGAACGGCACAAGAGAGGGAGAAAAGAACTGTATTCCTTTCCGAGGTTTAATTCACATTTCAAAACTCAAGTCATTGTGCAGAACAGGGATTTGTCTAGAGCTAGGTAAATTGTTTTTTATTTGAAGATTTAAGCCCAACCTGGAAGATGCTACTGCAAACTCTTGGTGGGTCTCAGTGACTTTCTCCAGATTACACTTGCCTCCTTTTCCCTTCCCCAAACCAACTCCTTGTTTGCCCAGAGGACCTACTGTGGGGAAAGCTACCCTGTTCATTCTGCTGTCTTCTCCAGTGTAGAAGCTGGCTTGAGCATAACCCTCCTCAGTTCTGCTTTTTAGAGTTCCCTGTGGACTGCTGATGAGCCCGTTGGGGCCATCCTCCTCAGTCACTGTCCCCTGACTGAGACCTCCCCAGGTGTCCATGGGCTGTAGTGGGAGTGAGCAGGTGGGAACTCTATTCCTTCCATATCAGAGGGTTGACCGGCTCCTCCCTTGAACCCATTCTCTTTTGGGAGTGCTCTGCTCTCATACACAATCATATAAGGGTATAAAAGGCCCTTGGTCCACACCACCAGGTTATCCTGTCACCACATTGCAATGCAGTGCCATCACGAAGTGATATTGCATCAGGCCCAAGGATATTTTAGGAAGCTCCCAAGCCGAATCCAACGAGCCTTCTGTGCATGAGACGGGCCCACACTGCCAAAATCAGGGCTGCAGAGACACCAGCCAGGTGGACTTGGTGCCCTCCGCCTCCCCTCCTCTCCCACAGTGGCTACCCAAGTTTTCCTTTGCCTTGCTCTAGATACCACCACCTTTGTTTCCCCTCACGGCTCTGCAGTGTTTTGGTCCACCTTTCGATGAATTTCCTGTTTTTCTGCCTATGGTGGGCAGTTGATGAAGCCTTAATTAGTATTCTTATTAACAATAAATCTACTGCCTTACATTTGGAGTGGCACTGGCTGCTGCACGTGCAGCCGGCAGCTAGGGTGTGTACAGGCCTTCTTGTTTGACTTGGGTGAACTTTCCTCATTCTTCATACTCTGGATCTCCCAGTAGGTTGGCACCATGGCAGAGGCCAAGAATCTGCACCACCCTCAGCAAGTGCCCCCTTCTCTGAGTCCTGCTAATACAATCCAGCAGCCAATTGACTGAAATTCCTTCTGCTTTATTGTTCTCAGTTCTTAGAGAGGCCAATGCTCAGCACCTAGCAGGGCTGTGAGGCAGACCTCCACTGATTCTGGAGTTGTAATTCCTCACTGCTGGCTCCTGCAGTTTTATTACAGCCTCTTTTTTCCCCTTAAGATTGACAGACATAAACCTCCAGTGTAAAGGCCTGCAACAGCACCCTTAAAGGCTTCTTTGTGTGGAAACATAACCTTAGGGCAAAATGGGCCCGGCTCCAGGAAAGGCACGTTATCCTGCTACAGGGAAGTACTGTGCTGGGACAAATCTCAGGAGTTTTCCTCCTGGCTGGCTACCTGGGATCCTCTCAGGGACAATGTTTTCTCCCTCTATTTTTTATGGAGGAGGGACTTAGGGAGATTGGTAAAGCTGTAAGAGTAGACCTGGAGTGGCTGTCCAGGGAACTCTACATGTGATCAGAGTGATCAGATGTCCCCTCTTCTATGACTGGGTTTCTAATGAAGGTGTCCCCTGGCAGGGTGGGAGTTGGCACCATTTGTTCCTCTTAGACCTGATGCTACCACATCCAAACAGAATGCCTTTGGATCACTTAGAGAATCTGATCTATTTCTGTGGTGTTAGGTTAGACAAATTACTCCAAAAGGCAAGGGTGAAAAGGTATAGAATCCTAATTTATCATGCACGATTAAAAGGATTAAAGTCAGATTTAAATCAAGTAGAATTATTAGAAGATTTAGAGGCAGTGTCTTTTTCCAAAGAGAAGAAGGACTAAAGAATCCTCTTTGTTTAAATATTATTTTAGGAATATAGCTTCTAATGTTTGGAGTGTTTTTTGTTGTTGCTGTTGTTGTTACTCTACCTTTTAAATGTTCACTTTTCAATCAGTAAAATAGAATACTAATAGGAAGTTTGATTATTAGATATCTGTGATTAGGCATTAACTGTTCCATATAGACAAATTATAAAACAAGTAATAAAGGTATGCACTTGTCATTACAGTCCCCAGTAGGAACAGGGACTGTGCCTGAATTAAGGGCCATGTGAGATACAGCTAGTTAGAGAAGATGAAATTGGAGAATTGGGGAGAGGTGAGAAAGACACAAACAGTTCATATGGAATCCAGTTCAGGTGTAGTCATTCAGTCCTGTAGCCCCAGAAGCTGGAATTACTAGTATAGAGTGGTTAAATAATGTGTTTACTCAATGTTTTTGGAAAATGTATTCTCGCAAAGTTGAGAACATGGTCAGTGAAGGTGATGGAAACCAGGAGATGTCTTTAGATTGAATTTGAGGTTACAGAATATGAAAGAAATTTTTAAAATACACCTACAATTCCTCTCCCCTTTCTTCACCCCCCTCCCAAATCTAGGGTTGAGGGAGTTTAATTTAGGGTTAAAAGGCTGGCTCCCTGTTGTTTCTTCTCTAGGTTTTCCTCCAGTTATCCCATCCACACACTCCAGTTCTGGTTTTGGGCAGAACTGCAATTATCTTTTGTAGGGAATTGCATGAACTCCTGTGCTGGTTTTCTAGTGTGGGAAAATGTCCAGTGGGGAGGCTAAGACCACCAAACTAGTTTCATTATGACCCAAGATACACTTAAACTCAGCCCTTCAGTGGTAGGTGACTGGCCCAGAACACCCTTCCTCTACAGTGCTCATTAAAATGTTATTTACATTTTAAAGTATGGTCCCAAGCCATAAATTGAGATTTTGTCTTGGCAAATAGTTTTAAGAAAAGAAAAAAAAGAGTACCCTTGTGATATCTAGGCATGCAAAATTTTAACTTCTACAATGGACTTGCTGGTGATTTGCAAAATAAGGTCATAGCATTGGAGAAAGATCTTTCCATTTCAGTTCAGAGGAGACAGCAGGGAAGTGAGAAACAAATGAAAAATCCATGGTCACGTGATTAAATTTATTAGTCAAATAGATTTTTTTTTTAATATTTTATTTGTTATTTTTAGAGAGATGGGAAGGGAGAGAGGCAGAGAGGGAGAGAGATATCAATGTTTGGTTGCCCTTCACCTGCCTCCAGCTACAGAGCTGGCTGGAGACCTGGCTTGCAACCTGGTTATGTGCCCTAGCTGGGGAATTGAACCAGCAACCTTTGAGTTCACAGGTCGGCACCAATCCACCAGCCAGGGCTCTAAATAGATTTTAATGTTTATTTTCCTCATAAAGTGAATTGTATGTTTTCTAAAAGTATAAAATTGACAACTCTGACAAAAGTACATTTTATACTTTGGTCCAGAATCTATGGCAAAAGCAGTAAGTGCTCAAAGCTGCGCTCCATCTCCTTGCCTTGGAACTCTCAGTTACGTGACCAGAATTATTCCAGATCAAAAACAATATCATTAATCTCAGTCACTTTTAGGTGAACCAAACTGTCTGGATTCTTACCTCAACAGGCCAAATTAAATTAACATTTTAATGATGTGTTTCTGGCATTGTTCATGCTTCATAAAGAGTAACTCACTTTATTTGACTCAAGGCAACAAGGCTAAACAAGTGATTCAAAAAATGGATCTTTTCCAGATCTGGAAATTAAGTTTCCTTGCATTCTTCTGAGGCAGCTAAGATTCTTCAGAATCTACATGTCCAGCTATATGATGCTACCACCTTTCCAAGACAGCCATTAAAAATTATAGCTAGAACCACTTATGAAAACAATTTTTTGCAACATCCTCATGAAGGCCAAATGAAAATTAGAGGACATCTCTTAAATGGCAATAGGCCAAATATCTAAGATCTCTAGAAATACTTGACATCTTGCCATGTTGTCATCACATTCAAATCCTGCAGAAGGTATTCTTGTCTGAGCTTCACTGACTACCAGTAAGGGGCATGTGCAGAATAATAAGTGATTCAGCTTTTAGTGCTCCAGTTAGATAGAACATAACATGCCTAATAACATTCCCAGGAAGAGGGGATGGAGATTGCCCATCGAAGATGGTATCAGCTCTTCACCTTTCTGTAGCCTGATATATCAAGCTGGGGAATCATCTTAACTTCATGATTTGAAAAATGCTGGGATTCTTATACTTACTGTATGGAATGCTCAACTGAAAACAGTGAACACATTCTCAGCTGCAGAACGGTGAACAACAAAGTCAACTACACAGGATTTTTAAAAATCAGATTTTAAGGGGAGACAACCACTTCCCTGACTCAAGAGAGCTTTTGTTGCTAAATAGCAATCTCATACCCTAGCAGTTATACAGTACATTTCGTTTCCAAAGGTGCTTGCCTCCCCCGAATGTCGTACTAATATTTTCCGTTCTTCCTAACCAACAGGTGAAACCAGAAAGTGTCTTATTATCTTTGTTCAAAAAAGTTACATGCCATCCTGCAGAAAAATGCCTGCATACATAGAAAACCTTAACATTTGTATGTATATCAAGAGGCCTTCACCAGCCATGCATCTAATTATAATCTAAATATAAATATGATCATGCAATTGTCTAAATTTAATCATGCAAATTAATAAATGCCATTACTTTCCAGTACTATACCAGCAGTTTGCTTTTTATATTCAGGGCCATTTTTCACAAAGAAACAAAATTATTATCTCTTTGCTGGATTTATTTGCAGATGTGGCAATTAGAAAGAACCGTAAAATCTTGCTTAAGATGCAAATACCAGGTGGATGGCGGGGCCCACCATCAGGTGATTTCTTCTCAGGTAAAAATGTTTGGGATTCTGATGTTTGCTTCAGCAACACTGCAAATTATTATTTTTTGTTGACCTTTGAGGTTGTCCATAAGTCACTGCAATGTTTGATGCCAACTCTTCACATTCTCAGAGATAAAGAGAGCAAAACAGGAAAGAATGTGTAGCTCATTATCCACAAGTTATTTTCCTACAGTTTGGGATGTTGAGAACACTTTTTAGAAATTTTTGAAGGCAATGACTCCCAGACATACTTCATAAAAAAGGGATGTTTTTACATTTTATGTACTATCTCAAGAGTGGATGTAAGAAGCAGTTTGTTTTCACTCTGAAGCAAAGAAAGTAACCTAAATAATTTGCCTTGTACTCTTTATAAATGGGCCATAAATCCTAGCTCACTCTAATGATAGTTAAGTGATACTTCCCTTGTAGTTCAGAGTTCTAAAGAACAAGTTGGTACAATTAAGTGGTAAGTATTATGGAATACTACATTATCACTATAGGTTATGCTATATAACAAATATATTGGAGCCCTGGCTGGTGGCTCAGTGGAATGGCATCGGCCTGTGAACTCAAAGGTTGCTGGTTTGATTCCCAGTCAGGGCAATACAACCAGGTTGCAAGGCAGTTCTCCAGCTAGGTCCATAGCTGGAGGCAGGTGAAAGGCAAACAGACATTGATATTTCTCTCCCTTTCTTCTGCCTTCCCTGTTTTTCTCTCTAAAAAGAATGAATAAAATCTTAAAGCAAAGCAAAACAAAACAAAACAAAAAACACATCTGATCTTAGCCCTGGCAGTGGCACAGTGGATAAGGCACCAGCCTGCAAACCCAAAGGTTTTTGGTTCAATTCCCAGCTAGGGCATGTAATGAGGTTGCAAGCCAGGCCTCCAACCAGGTCCATAGCTGAAAGCAGGTGAAAAGCAATCATACATTGATGTCTTTTTCCCTCCACTTTTATCCTGGGTATTGAATATGCCATACAAAGAGAGTCCACAATTGAAGTATCTCAATAGTAACTTTTTAAAAAAATGATTTTTGTTGCAATTGAATTCAGAACTCAAAGCACCTCTGATTATCCACGGTTTAGGCAGAATACAGTAGAAGAGAAAGTGTTACTCAGTTAATGTGCTTCAACTCTGCCCTACAGGGATTATTTCCAGGAGTGGGAAGGAAGACCAAGTCTACAGGAATCTTGGCAACCTCTTATCCAGGAAGATTAGAGAGATTTCATGGATATTTGTTGTTGGCCAGGAGGTATTACCTTTCTCCAAATTTCATTCTTGCAGCTGGTTTCCTCTTTCCTCCTGGGGTAAAATGCACAGTAAATATACGTACACGATGGTGAGTGTATCACATCCAGCATCTCTTCCTTCCACTTGAGCCAGGGCAAGATAAGCCTATAACCTGCGATGAGGAGGGAGTGGGTCATAAAAGTTAAGAGTGCAGGCTCTAGAGCCATAAGTGCTGGGCTCAAATCCTGATTCTGTCCTTAGCAGTAGTGTGATCTTGAGTCAATTTCAGGTTCTTCATTGATAAAATGGGACAGATTTCAAAAAGCACATACCCCACAGTTCGCTATTTCACTTCATTAGTATCCCCATCAAAAATACCCTGAAGCACTCATAAGATCTGGATAAGGCTCTAACCAGCCTTGGGACTATTCTGTGGATTTCCTTTCCCATAGAAGGTAAAGAGTTGCATTTTTCTCTGAAGATTAATATCTTATTCTTAATGTTGAATTGCATCTAATGCTTGACTGAAAAAAATCCTAAGTGGAAGCAAAGACTGAGAAATTAGCTGGTCAGTTTCTGGACCCTTATGCAGTTGAAGCATCTTGCTCAGAGCTTGGTCACTAATGACTAGGTGTTGTTGTCCAACCTCATTTACTGAAGGGCTCCTTACCTTCTCAACTGGACTGTTAGCTTTAGAGAAAAGGCTCTAGCAGGCCTAGTATTCCTCTGAGCATTGAGTGTAACACAGGACCTTGAAAAATAAGAGATACTCAGCAAGTGTTTCTGGCTCAGTTATTTTGAGAAAAAGTTCTGGGGTGTTTATAACAAAACAGATTTATATTGAAGAATCCTATCACACCCCTTCAAAATAGGCCTTTAAAACTCTTTCTAGGAGTACCCTGTTTGGACAGTAATGTAGTACAATTGTTGTTCTTTCTTTCTTTTTCTTTCTTTCTTTCTTTCTTTCTTTCTTTCTTTCTTTCTTTCTTTCTTTCTTTCTTTTCTTCCTTCCTTCCTTCCTTTGTTTTTCTTTCTCTCTTTCTTTCTTTTTTATGGTTCTATACTAGTCAAATATTTTTAATTGACTTTTATCATATTTCAAAGTGTAATAAATACTCATTAAAAATAAGGCTGCAAAGATGGGATTTCCCCATTACCCACACACCTATTAGAAATGACTGTTAATGATCTGCAGTGAACTCATACGGGTTGTTTTATTTATTTATATGTTTTGATGCATATATACACTAACATTACTATTTCATAGAAAGATGGTTATGCTACTCAGTCTTTTGGAACTGGCTTTTTTCATTCAATAATGCATTATAAACATTTTTTCCATGTCAACACATACCTTGTTCCTTTTTTGCACTGCAGAGTACATAAGTTTCTTATGATCCAATTGTTCATTATCATTATCTCAATACCAGTAGTTGCTAAATTGTGTAGGGAAGCAGAAATTGGTCATAAGGAAAATGTCCACTACTAAACCGGATACTTGCTAAATTAGTCCCCACTCAGCCCTCGCAACTTAGTACCAGCAACTATCCCCATTCAGTGAGTCAGTTTTGTTGTTGTAGATGTTATAAACATCCAACAACACTAGGTAAATAAAATGCATTTCAGTTGCCATGTAAAATTGCTAATCTTGCAAAAGATGCAGGATTTTATGAAGTCATTGAAAGTGATTCTGGAGCTCTATTCCATAAGCAAATGAGTATCTGACAGTGTTAGCCTAGTTAACAATTAAAGATGAGAAAAACAACAAGGATGATAAGAAGATAAGTTCTTCAAAAGGAAAATTATTTGAATATCAAAGGATTAAGAGAGGCTCTCAGGAAAATTGATGAAACCCTCACATCTTTTTTCAAAACGACCTTTGTATGATTCTACTATAAAAGTCAGTGTGAAGTGAAAGGTGTCAAAATTTGCTATCAAATGATTTTGTTAGAAAATTATTCCCCTCACCAAATCAACACTTGATTCATCCTTTGTTTATTCTAAAAGTTAGAGCATTGTTGCAATTAGTTGTTATATGTACATCTTCAAAGATAAATTATAAAGATAAGACTATCTTTACTTTTATTTTTTCAAAACAAAGTCCCAATCAATCTTTTTTTTATTCTTTATTTTACAATACCAGACTCTATTACTTTTGCAGATTTCAACAGATATTATGGTAGACAGAAACAACAGATGCTGAAAATAATGCTCTTAAATAGACTAATCAGATTCCTCACTTCTCTCTCCATGAGGCATTTAGAAACAGGACCAGCCACTTTGCAAGGAGTAAAGCCCCAGGGTGTTGGGATAATTCAGGGAGGGAATAGACCTTAAGAAAGGACACAGGCAGTGGACTCCTATGGCACTAATTCAGCCCATAGATGTGGGAGACTAATGTAATTTGAAAAAATAAAAAAGATATAACCTTATTTGTGTCCAAGCTGGTAAGGCAAGTTTTACCGGTTAATCGTAGGCATAGCAGGATTTATTTTTAGTAGTTACCTACTAATATTTGGGTTGTTTCCAATTTTTTGCAACTACAATGAACAGCAGTGTACAAATATATCTCAGTACACTTGTATAATCATCTCTATAAGAAAAATTTCAAGAGCTAAAACTCCTGGGTTTGGAGAAGGTAGATTAACAATGTTAATAGGAGACTTCCCGCCCATGGCAGCAAAGGTAAACACGGCTCGCCTCCTTGCACAACCACATCAAAATTATAGCTAAATTATAGAAAAACCATCACTCAGAACTCTCAGAAACTGAGATGAATGGAAGTGTGACAACTACACAATTAAGGAAACCACATCCATCCAGACTGGTAGGAGGGGTGCAGATGTAGAAAGGGCTGATCCCACACTCACCTGTGGTGGATAAAAATTTGGGAGAGATATCTCGGGAGCAAGGAGTCCCAGCCCCACAGCAGGTCCCCCAGCCCAGGCTTCCAGTGCCAGGAAGATAAGTCTCCATAACTTCTGTCTGAAAAAACTAGTGAGGATTGAGTAGGTGGAAGAAATTTCTTGAGCTCCAAGCAGTTCTTCTTAAAGAACCCACACACAAACTTACTCAGACTCATTCCCTCTGAGCATCTGCACCAGGATAGCAACAAGAAAGGCACTTGTGGCATACAGGGAGGACCTGAAGTGCCTGGCATCAAGGCAAGAGTTGATGGGCAGCTTTGTCCAAGGAAAAAAGGCAGGCAAAGGCAACGCTCCTTTTCTGAACCTTCCCATCACAGAGCCACAGAGCCAGCAGGCAGGAGCCATATCGGAGACTCTATCAACCTGGCTACCACTATTTGCCCCACCTTGGAGATCCCCTGAGGCTCTGTGCCACCCAACTTATAGCTGTTATCAGTGGTTTTTACATGTGAATGGCTGGTCTTGAAGCATGCTTCACAACTTCCCAAATCCTTTCAAACATGCAATAGTCACTTCAGCCAGCACACCCAGTGGATAGCTACAGACCACATAGGAACACCACCCCCTGCCCCTACACAGTTGACCCCCCTACAGAGGTAGATGTTGGTTCAGTGGTCACAGCCAATCCTTGCAGCTGCCTGGCCTGGGTACATCTCTCCCATTGACTTGCCAACAGCAACCGAGGCTCAACTACAAAAGGAGGGTGTACCCAGCCCATGTGAAGAGCACATCATGAGTACCCAGCTTGGTTGAAAGGGTAGACTGTGCCACTGGACCCTACAGGACACCTACTACATTAGTCTATGCTACCAAGACATATAGTGATAGCAGCTCTATGTAATACATAGAAACAAACACAGGGAGGCTGCCAAAACAAGGAGATAAAAAACATGGCCCAGAAAGAACAGATCAAAACTCCAGAAATTAAACTAAACAAAATGGAGATAAGCAATCCATTAGGTGCAGAGGTCAAAACATTGGTTACAATTATACTCAAGGAACTCAGTGAGGAGCTCAACAGCTTAAAATATATCCAATCAGAAACAAAGGATACACTAATTGAAGTAAAGAACAATTTACAGGGAAACAACAGCAGAGTGGATGAAGCTGAGAATCAAATCAATGATTTTAGAACATAAGGAAGCAAAATTCAACCGATCATAACAAGATGAAAAAAGAATCCAAAAGAATGAGGATAGTGTAAGCAGCCTCTGGGACAATTTCAAACATTCACGCATTCACATCATGGGGGTACAGAAGAGAAAGAGCAAGAAATTGGAAACCTATTTGAAAAAATAATGAAAGAAAACTTCCCTAATCTGGTGAAGGAAATAGACAGAGAGTTCCAAACAAGATGGATGCAAAGGGACACACTCCAACACACATCAGAATTAAAATGCTAAAGGTTAAAGATAAAGAGAATCTTAAGATAGCAAGAGAAAAGCAATTAGTTACCTACAGGGGAGTTCCCATAAGACTGTCAACTGATTTCTCAAAAGAAACTTTGCAGGCTAAAAGAGATTGGCATGAAATATTCAACATCATAAAATACGGACCTGCAGCCAAGATTGCTCTATCTAGCAAAGCTATCGTTTAGAGTGGAAGAGCAGAAAAGAGCTTCCCAGAAAATAAAAAAACTAAAGAAGTTCACCATCACCAAACCATTATTATATAAAATATTAAAGAAACTGATTTAAGAAAAAGAAGATTAAAACTATGAACAATAAAATAGGGAAAAAAAATTCGTATATATCTAATATTAAATCTAAAAAATAAACTAAGTAAGTAAAGAGAACAGAGACAGAATCATGGATATGGAGAGCATTTTGATGGTTGCCAGATGGGAGGGGGGTATAGGGGAAATGGAAGAAGAGGTGAGGGAATTAAGAAGTGCAAATAGGTAGTTACAGAATAGTCATGGGGATGTAAAGTATAGTATAGGAAATGGAGTAGCCAAAGAATTTATAACATGACCCATGGACATGAGCAATGGTGTGGGGATTGCCTGAGAGAGTTGGAGAGTGCTGGGTTGAGGTAGGCAAAGGAGGAAGAACTGGTACAACTATAATAGCATAATCAATAAAATATAATTTAAAAATAAATTAAGCCCTGGCTGGTGTGGCTCAGTAGACAAGCACCAGCCTGCAAACCCAAAGGTCACTGGTTTGATTCCCAATCAGAGCACATAACCAGGTTACAAGCCAGGTCTCCAGCCACGTCTGTAGCTGGAGGTAGGTGAAAAGCAACCATACATTGATGTTTCGCTCCCTTTCTTCCTCCCTCCCTGCCTTTCTCTCTAAAAATAATGAATAAAATCTTTTTTAAATTAATTAATTAATTAAAATTTTAACAGGCATTAGAAAACCATTTAATGCCACCTACAGTATCTGAAAATGTCTGTTTCTCCATACCCTTTACAAATGAGACTACTATAACTTTTTGTGTAACTGATTGTAAAAATAGTCTGTATACATTGTTTTCATTTTCAACAATATAAAATCTATCTGCAAGATAAACTTTATTCACTGTCTGCTAGACACTTTAGGAAGAGCTTGCTTGTAGACCATGGGAAATTTGCACGATAGATGTAGAGGGTGATCATCTCTGGGCAGGAGCTAAAAAATTTAGCACAACATGCACTTTTTTTATTCAAAGATCTCTTTGAAACCATTATAGTCATTTATTTTATAAGATCAAGTATTTATTGTCAGCAATGGAAAATGGGGGTAATTATTTTTGCAAATTTCTGATTTTAGGACTGTAAGATTCTTTCCATCATGATTTTGGTAACAAAGAGTGTTAGCATTCTAACTGAAACTTTCTTATATATACTAACGACCAAAAAGAGAAACAAAACATATTCACTAGAGTATGCATTTGTCATAACTCATCAAATGGTACATTAAGATGTGTGCATTTCACTGTTTAACTTTTACATAAAATAAAATCCAGAGGGTACTCAAAAATTTAAACATACCATATGATCCAGCAATTCCACTTCAGGAAATATACACAAAAGAAGTAAAAGCAGAGACTTAAACAGGTATTGATACACCAATGTTCATAGCAGCATTATTTGCAATAGGCAAAAGGTGGAAGCAGCCCAAGTGTCAATAGAAAAACAAAATATTCTATGTACGTAAGTGGAATATTATTCAACCTGCAAAAAGGAAGGACATTCTGACACATGTTTTAATATGTATGAACCTTGAGGACATTATGCTAAGTGAGGGGCTGGGGAAAGGGGAGATTGAGGGTTTAGTGTCTAATGAGAACAGATTTTCAGTTGGGAAATAAAAAGTTCTAGAAACGAATGGTGGCAATAGTTGCACAACAGTGTGAATGTACTTAATGCCACTGAACTGTACACTTACAAATGGTTCAAATAGTCGATTTTATGTTATGCATATTTTGCCACACTAAACAAAAATTTTTAAAGCACATAAGCAAATATTGCACTCTAATGCTATGCATGCTGAGGTGTTTGGGGTGAAATGAACTGATATCTGCAAGTTCTTTCCATCTATAACAAAAATGAAGATGAATTGATGTGCTGACAAAGGAATGAATGGATATGTAATAAAGTAAATATACAAATGCAAATTGTAGATGGTAATATATGGATGTTCACTGTGCCATTCTTCCAACTTTTCTGTATGTTTGAGAGTTTTTTTCTTAATAAGATATTGGAGGGAAGCAACCTAGATTAACCAATAACTAGCAAATGGAGGACTCTCTTTACCACAAATTCATAATTTGCTTTTGTTAATTATGGGGAATAATTTTGTCATGGAGAGTTCCTCTAGCAAAGTTAAGAAAATAGGACTGGATTTTTAAAAAATAATTATTAGACAAATGTTTGGTACATATTAATTCACAAGTGGCTTCATGATATTAAAAATGAACATAGGCCCTGGCTGGTGGCACAGTGGATAGATGCTAGCCTGCGAATCCACAGGTCACTGGTTCGATTCCCAGCCAGGGCAGTTACCCAGGTTGCGAGCCAGGTCTCCAGCCAGGTCCATAGCTGGAGGCAAGTGAAAGGCAACCATACATTGATGTTTCTCTCCCTCGCTGCCTCTTTCCCTTCCCCTCTCTCTAAAAATGATGAATAAAACCTTTTTTAAATAAATGAACATAATATCACCAAAGTTGAAAGTGCCACACTCTTCATAGCAAAGACAAGGGCCACAGTTTAGCTTTTTCTTCCATTTGTCACATTTGAACACATATAGAAGGAAAGAATCCCAGCCTACTTAGTCAAATGGAAAAGATGACACAAATAGACCTGCTATGATGACATGCAACTTTCGAGCAGTTGAGGGGCAGGAGGTCCCCGTGATAAATATTAGCTTATTGCAGAAGTGCGTAGTAGGCTATAAATAGCAGCTCTTTATTGCCTCATAGAAACATGGTAGAGAGCCCCATATTCCTTTCCTTTAGTTTGTTAAAAAATAAACACAAAAAGGGCATCCATTTCTGGGATCTCTACATTGCAGTCATGCTTAGGCAGTTTAAAAAAAATAATTTTAGAAACATGTGATCATCCCATCCCAGTAACACTCTTATTGCATTGCAGCAAACATCCAAAGTTTCAGAGGTGTAAACTCCTTGCCTGCTGGGGCAAGCAAGTAACCTTAATGAGTAACTCAGGCCCATCAAAGTGGGAACTGTGAACTGTGGCCTCTTGGACAACCAAAGGAAGAATCCATGACTCAGCCTTAAGACAACTGGCCCAAAATAGCCAGATATGTCTGTTTTTTAAGACAGTCTAAAATTGTATTCTCCAAGTTTAAATGTGGTCAACAAATTCAAATGTTTTTTCAAAAAACATTGTGTCATTTAAACAAAAGACCTTTGTTGACATTCTGGAGTCTGTAGGCTCCCTGTGTGTGGCCTCTACTATATGTATACAGGATGGGATAGTCCAACTCTCCTATGTGCTAACTTCCAGTAGAGTTCAGACTAGTATTGTTTTAACTCTTTGGGGTTATATGCTTATCTCCAGTGTCCTAAGTTTTTTCCCTGTAACAGTAGGACATGAATTGTTCAGATCTTTAACACTTTAAATAGAAAACAAATATTTGACCACTGTGAAATTTGCAATATTCATGTAGTAAGTGTGTTTTGAAAGTCTGCTTTGTGTCATGAAACTTTTGCATCCCACCCAAAAAGATAAGTCAACCAAAAAAATACAATTCATGAAGCCCTCAATTTATTTACATGTATTAATCAGAAAACTGTACTGTTTGAAACGAAGAACATTTTTTTTCATGGGATGATAGCTATCATTTAATGAGTGTTACCTCATTTGCTGTCTGAGACTACTTTTTGATTTAGCTTCTTTAATTCTCATATCATTACCCTGACTTTACAGATGAGGATACAGGCTCAGAACAATTGCACTACTTGCCAAGCTGGTGTCTGAGCCAGAGTTGCTGTTTAATTTTTCATCACCATAGTACATACAATTCCATGTTCTACCTGTTGTAACGGCTGTCGGGACAAAATACTGTTATAGCCATAACATATTTGTGGAACTATATTCCTAATAGATTACTTCCTACAGATCTCAGACTTGGATAGGATTATGTTTCTCTCTATCTTTTTTTATTCCCTCACTTTTATGTAGGAAAAATATAATTATTGCCCAGGTGATGCATATAGATATGTTCTCAGTGTGAAATATTCAAACAACATAGTTGTCTATACAGCAGGAAGGAAGATTCTCCTTGGCTCCCCTCAACCCCACCTTGATCCCAATCTCTTGTCTTGGCTCTCCTGCTATTATCAGTATGGCGTGTTTCTTCCAGACTTTTCTGGCCCATTTACATACATATATGTACATATATAAATATTCATGGAGCTATGTTTCTACAGGAAACACATTCAGAATTCTACCTGGGGATGTCGAACATCTTTCTGTCACAACCCTGGTAGCTTCCCCAGCTCCAAGCCAATGTGAGAGGTCCTGGGTCCCGGGTGTGGGTTGGGATGAAGATAGCTATAGTAGTTACCTATTGTTGCATAACAAGCTGCCACACAATTAATCAGCATAAAACAATGAACATTTATTATCTCACCTAGTTTCTAAGGGTTAGGAACCTGGGCTCAGCTTAGCAGGATGCCTCTCATCAGGGTCACTCATGAGGTGGCTTTCAAGATGTCAACTGGCTTGTAGTTAGTTGTTTTGGGGATTGACTGGGGTTGGGAGAGTCACTGCTGATTTGGCTCACTCAATGGTTATTTGCTCCAAGGCCTGTTCTTCATTGGCTGTTGGCAGGAGTCCACAGTCCCTGCCATGAGGACCTCTCCATAGGGCTATTTGAGTGTTGTTATAACATAGCAGTGAGATTCCTTCAGAGTGAGCACTCCACACCAGAAACAGCAGTCCGCGATGAACAAGGCAGAACCAAAAGGAACCAAAGGGAACCAAAAGGAAGCTGCAATGTCATTTGTGACTTGGTGTTGAGAAGCACAGACCATTACTGCCACCAAATTCCATTAGAAGAGTTGAGATATCTAGTCAATGCTCAAGAGGAGGAGACTTTGGGTCCACCAACCAAAGAGACGAGTGTCAAAGAATTTGGGGACATGTTTTAAAACTACCAACAAAGACCATTTTGTGTGGGAAGCCAAGAGGAGCATGGCAGGTGCTAAGGTTAGGGCAGCATGGTCTGAGTAACAGGGGAGAAAGGAGAGCTACAGAGATCCTGAGGTAGCAGGAGTGTGAGAAGTAGAACAGCACAGCCAGCAGTCCTGGCTGCTCATTAGAATCACCTGGGGAAAAAAATGTTTAAACTTATTCCTGTCCTGGGCCCCACAACAGATCACTTATATCAGTATTTTTGGGAGTGACGCCCAGGCCCAGGTACTGTTTAACAGCACTCCAACTGATTCTAATGTGCAGCCTGGGTTGTGAACCCTATGAGAGAAGAGGTGCTGGAATCTGGCTGTATCTGGGCTCAGGTCACAACTATGCCAATTAAATAGTTGCATGATCTTACGTAAATGAATTTGCATTTCTGTGCCTCATCTGTAAAATGGGGATAGTTATAGAATTTCCTCATAGGGTTATTGTGCAGATCACCTGGATGAAGAACCCATGTAAACTTCTTTGAACAGTTCCCTGAACTATAAGTGCTGTGCAAATGTTAATATTGTGATTATCAGCAGCATTCAATGGACTTTTCCTCCCTGTTGCTCCGCCTTTCCCAGTGCCTAAGCCCAGAGAACAGTGTGGCTCCTTGTCCCTCAACTCCCTCCTTTTCCCTGGAGAGGAAGGTACAGACCTTCAGCTTCCTGCTCAGCCTCTGCAAGCCCTGCTCTGCCCTCAGGCAGGTTCCAGGTGAGCTGAGAAGCTGAGCTGTTGCTCCTGAAATGGTGGGCGTAGCTGCAGAAGGATTGATTTCCTGCATCCTAGGACATGGGAAAAGAAAGTAGCACCCCAGGGGTGATGGGAGGAAGGGAAATCCCTCAGAAGCTTATAGAATATTGAGATACTACCTATTGTATATTACAGGGGCAGGGCCAGTGCACACACCTAGCCATTCCTTCTAGAAACCTTTCCTGATTTCAGTGTCTTTGAACTCCTATAATATTGGCATGGTCTCTAAATTACTTGCTGCTTTTTATGCTTATTCACTTACTGTGTGTGTTTTCTCTCCTTCAGAGAGTAAGTTCTTTTAGAGGCAAAGACTGTATCTTCTGGGAGAAGCATCAATGACAGGAGGGAGGGGAAGATGAAGGAAAAAGGGATGTCTTGCTTGGATTATAGATTCTTTTTTAATCTTTAAGAATGTATATATGCACAGTGGGAAATGTACTCTGCTTTTTTGAAACTCACTCTCCGTTTCCCCCCATACCGCTATATCCTTAAAACACCCCTTCCCCTAGCCACCATTTTCATGGAAAAATTGCCTGAGTGTTCTTTCTCTTGCTTTTATACAACAGAGGTTAATAAATTGCCACTACTACTACAGCGTATTCCAGTGGATATTGATGAGGCAGGTACAGAAATAAGCTAATGGGGTAGTTCCTATAAAGAAATGTGTTTTCCAAGTATAAAAGCATTACTCTGTAGGAAAGTAGATTTCATTTTTACAAGCTTTCTAGGATAGATGGAGGAGGTAAAAAGAATAAAGAATAAAATAATTAAACTATAAAACAATTGCTGACAAAATTCCTACACAAATTTTTCCCTGTTCTGAAAAATTAAAACAATTTAATGATTTTAATATATTAGATCTTTAGTCTCTGTTTTCTTTTGAATTTTGTAAATTTACAAAATTAACTCTGTAAATTTTTTATTTGAATCTTAAAATCTAAAGATCTTTTTAATAAAATGCATTAAACAAAAACATATGTAAAGCCCCTGCTGTTTATTGAGTGCTTTTACAGTAAGTGTGGAAGACAAAACAAAACAAAACAAAACACCATACACACACACATTATATTAATAGTTAAAACTCTAACAATAAGGTACCTCAATTCAATTGCACTTGTGCTTAGTTTTAAAATACAGAAATGAACAATATGGCTAAAGAATTCTAAGTCGGTGGGGCTTGATCTCATGTGTATTAGTGATGTCAAAACATGAAACTATTTTGTTAGCAAGTATCTAGACACTAAAGAGAGATCACTGCAGATTCTGATTTCTCCTAGCTGAGTTCGTTCATTTCTGCCAATGCAGAGAATCCTGAATTTTAAGCCTTACAAGCTAGAAATAAAATTAGCCCTAGACCTAATAGTTATTCTAGAAAAATGTGGCCTTGCTGGTTGTGGTTGTAATAACTGTTACTTATATAAATAGCTGATTTTATTGGTCTGGTTAAATGATTCCCATGTGTCCTTCTGAAACTTTCTGCCGTCATTCTTCATTGACTGCCATCTCAGCTCTTAGAGAAGAAAAGAAAGATGAACTCAAGGCTTCTTTATCAATGAGCTCAGCAAGTGGGTACCACTGACCTTCCCAGGGAAGCTACCAGCCTGAAAATCAAAGGAACATGGCACAGAGACACAGCCATGAAATTTAAGACTAAAATAAACTCACTGAGCCTGCCTGGTCGCTAAACAGTGAGCCTGCCTGGTCGCTAAACACTGAATACATTAAGTGCTATTCTGACAAAAAAGCATGGCAGCTTTTAACGTTTTTCATTTTTAAACCCGGTATGATTTTGTTCTTGTAACAGTATCATCCTGTGTCTGTGTTTATTCCCAGTGAGGTCATTATTAAGTGAATTGAATTATTGTTCTGTTCAAATGACCTGTACATTCAACAATGTGTGCTGAGCTCCAGCAAGAAATGTTTTATGTATTATTGGGAGATGGCCATCTGTGGCACAAACTGGGCCTCCCAACATGCAGAAATGTTGGGAGATAGTTTATGTTCAGTTTTATCTATGATCAGAATTCCATTTATAAGCTTTTTTTCATCCACTTGTCAACACTGTTCACTATAGCAACACTGAAAATGGCCAGAAATGAACAGATTTATCAGAGCAATATGAGGTCAGGCTGTATGTTTCAATTACTGTATATTGGATTTTTATCATACATTTTAAAATTTTACCCATAAAAATGGTAACAATGTAATAAAAATGAGAGTAGTTTTCTTGGATCAACTTCCAGTTATTATAAGTTACAAACTGAACAAGCTAGCTTTCATGATTTTTATTAGATATTGGGTCTCACATTATATATGTATATTTTAAATATAACATTGGTTGTCCATGCCAAGAAACAAGGATTAATTTTTTCAAGTCTGAAGAATACTGTTCTCCTCTTTTCTGCATGTATAATGAAACAGCATGGTGATGTATAAAATTAAATTTTGAAATTGTAGATTATATTTAAACCACATATTCCCAACCTTTTCTTATTTTTTCAAGTGAACTACTTACTGATGATACTAGGGACATATTGAACCAAATGAATAATTTCACAAAAGTAAATATACCCAGATATTCTGTATTACAGAATGAAGTGATTCTTGGTATTTTTTTTGTTTGTTGCTGTTGTACAGAAACCTCATTTAACAATAGGAATCTTTTTTATAATGAAGTATAAAATCTTACAAGTGGAAAAGGACTTTTACAAGTGATTTCCTTTTCTCCTTCCTTCTTCCCTGCCAACCCCCCCCCGCCCCATCTTTTTGTTCCATGCTTCCTTCCTTCTTTTCTTTCTTCTTCTTTCCTCCTTTCCTTTAAAAAATGCCTTCTAACTATATAAAGTAGTGTTCACTTTGGACATCTAGCTATACAATTTTAACATATTTGTTTTTTAAATGTTTGTTTGAAAAATGACTAGTATCAGCAAACAAGTAGAGATAAGCTTTGTTCACAAATGTATCCCTGGAGTCACATTAAATTCATTCACCTTGAAAGTATCCTAATGAAAATGGTAATATGATGATGATGATGATGATGATGATGATGATGATGATATAGCCATCATCATTCAATAAGCACTTTATCTGTGCCTGAAGCTAGGCTATCAGTTAAATGGGCATTGTCTTTTTGCCCTTCATAACAACCCTGTGAAAGCACATAATGTCACTTCTTTAGATGAGAAAAGAAAGGTTTCAGAAGCTAAAAAAACGTGTCAAAGGTCACTTATTAGGACCCCCTCCCAAGCCTGTGTGACACCTCAGTCTTCTGGAGAGAGGGTAGAATGTGTGTGGGACTATCCTCAGTTTCCTCCATTCTGTCAATGCCACAAAAGTCAAGCCAAGTACGCAGCCAATGGCTTCGCTGGGGCTGTGAGGGGCCTCAAGGGTACCAGCCAAGAAGCACTTGCCCTGCTCTCATTGCCTCTCCTGGGACCTGAAGCTCCTGGCTGTGGCGCGTATCACTACAGCAGGCTTTCGCCTGTATCTCCTCCACACCCACCTCCCCGATGAACTTTCAATGTTCTGGAGCAAATGGTTTCATTTAATATTTGTTTGATGTTTCATATTATGACATTTTATTCCTGGTATTCTGGAGCACATCTCTTACGGTGGACAAAGTGGAGTGTCTGCCTCATCGTAAATTCTCCTGCTCTTGTTATTGTTATTCAGTGTTGGAATCCTGCTAGGACTAGAGATGATGCCTCACCCAAAGAGTGGCCACAAGTGGCCGGGAACAAAGAGCTCTGCACAGTATGAACAGCAGGGTAATTAGCTGATCTCCTGGGATTTGGACTAGAAAGTCAGGGAAGTATTGATGAGATAGGGATAAACGGAGAATGGAACAGGCATTCTGAGGAGCAAAGATGATATGGATGAGAGGCCAGGTGGGTAGCTGGCCCTAAATCTGTCTCAGCTTTTTGATGGTTTTTGGTCTCTGCATATGAGTCCTTGCACATTTTCTTGGATGACCTGAGGGATGTTCTGTCCCTTGCAGCTGTAAGAGCTTGACAGTCCATATGAGCATCCCACCACCAATACCCTTTTGTTGCTTATTTTTCCTACCTCTATTCTTGATGGACTGATTACATGGGGGATACTAGTCAGGGTGCTTTCCTTTGCAACAGACAGAAACACAACTAAAAGCACACTAAGCAAAAGCAAAACAATAAAGAAAGCAAATGTAGGAGTTGGGCAGGAAGGTAGGAGAGGGATGGGAGTTAGAACTATACTGACGGAGAATGCAGAACTGAAAAAAATTGTTGCAGAACTGGATAGCTCCAAGCCCTTTGTGACTAAAAGCAGAGGCATTGCTGACACAGTCCTCTTCTGCTCCTTTTCTTTTGCTCTTGTCTTTTTCATTCTCTCACAGTCTACTTGGTAGAGGACAAAGCTGACAGCAGCTCTTGAACCCATTCTTACAGTTCTGTGAACAGAAATAATTGAGAACTTTCCTTACCAGTGAAACCTACAAATTTCTCAGGGGAAGGACTCTTGCTGGCTAGGCTTTAGTCACGTACCAAAGGAATATTTGCCAAGGAAATAAGGTCATATAACCACCCCTGTGGCCTAGAAGCATAACAATCTGATTTTAAACTGACCAAAAACATATGATTGAAGTGGAGGAAAGAACAGTTCTGCAAGAGAACGATATTTTGTGCAGACAAAAATAAGCTGCATTTATGAGAAGAGGTGTATCCATACAACTTTACCGTACCATTTACAAAAACCATAAAACCAAACAAACAGAAGAGCATGTGGAATTTCTTTGTCTAATTTCCCAAGGTCCCCATACAGATGTATTCTACACTCTCTGCTCTCATCTGAGATCACTGGCTCATTTCAGGACATTAGAATCATTTCCCTGAAGACATTCATCCATCTCCACCTGGTAGTCATCCTCACCACTGGGCCCAGCAACCTGAATAAAATTGAAAACCTCAGAAGGGGATGGTGGAGGCTCTCTCTCTCTTTTTTTTTTTTTTTTTTTTTTTTTTACACCATGGGTTTTCAATGTGTGATCCCTAAACCAGCAGCATCAACATCACCTGGGAATTTGTTAGAAATGCACATTTTTTAAGCTTTCTCCAAGATATGCTAAATCAGAAACTCAAGATGGGACTCAGAAATCTGTATTTTAATAAACCCTTCAGATTAACATTTGAAAATTCCTGCTTTAAGCCATCCTTTCAACAGCCTCTTGTTTAGATGGCTTCCAAAGCATTCCTAAGTGAAGACCATTGGGTCCAAGATGTTAGCCCATTATCATCACATGTCATTCAGCCGACCTCTGTGTGTCCACTATATGGAGCCAATATACCTCTCGGTTTCCATCGATTGCCACTTGGGTCATCCAAATAGGTCCCAAAGAAAGTATAAAGAAAAGGAGAGGGCAGATGAAACCATTCTATAGGGTTCTCTCATATGGCTCATTCATGGCAAGGCATGCCTGCAATGAGAATGCACTTTCCTGAGCAGATACAAATGCATCTAAAGTGTAATTGGGGAAACTTCTTTGTGTCAGCTACAGAGGCTCCTTGTAGCCCTAGAGACTTTAGGGGTGCCTCTTAGAAGAATACTGTCTTCTCTATGCCCCCAAAGGGATTTTCTTAAGAGACCTCATAGGCTTAAAGAAGAAACTCAGTCCCAGATGTTTTCCTGCCCTGTTTTCCTTTTTATATTGTTAGACATCTAAGATCATGTTTTCTTCTCACTTTGAACATAATTATGGTATCTTGTAAGTCCTGGGTATACAGTAGGTGTGGAAGAAATAAAATATGGTGGCTTCAAACCATTAGTTCTGGTTTCTAGCCCTTCATTCAGAAGTAGACATTTGTTTGCATATCTAGAAGTTTCTAAGATTGAGGCCCTGGCTGGTGGCACAGTGGATAATGCGCCAGCCTGCGAACCCAGAGGTCTCTGGTTCCATTCCCAGCCAGCGCACAAAATCAGGTTGCAAGCCAAGTCTCCAGCCAGGTCCATAGCTGGAGGCAGGTGAAAGGCAACCATACATTAATATTTCTCCCCCTCTCTGCCTTTCTTCCTTCTCCTCTCTCTAAAAATAATAAATAAAATCTTTTAAAAATAAATAAAGAAATACATTAAGAAATAAAAGTTTCTAAGATTGAAATATCCCCCTTACTATCCAACAAAAAATGTATTCTTAAGATTTCAAAAAGCATTATATATAGAATGTGAAGTCATCAATAAGTACAATATAGGCCCATGTTTTGGGCAAGTAAAATTATGCAAAAACCAAAGATCATGAATCTTAAAAAAACAAATGAGCTTTAATTTTTGTCCTTGGAATCCTCTGCATGCAAGAACCCTTGTACAATCGTCTAATCTACTAAGGCAAAACTGCTTCTGCCAGGAAGGAGTTCTTATCCCAGAGTAAAAGGATTTGCAAGCAAGGATTCAAAACAGAAGTGCCATCTTAGCCTTATTGATGGGATTGAAAAGTGATAATTTAATTTAATTATATGATAATTTAATATCCCCCGTGTTTCCCTGCAAGTATTTCAAGGACAGTGTTTGGATTGGCAGCTAGGACTTTGACAGCATAGTTATATTAGTGGAAGGGAAGGTTATACAACAATTACTAGCTAGGTTTCTTTTTTGTTTTTAAATCAAAATCTCTAAAACATTTAACTCAGGGTAAAAAAAAATTTTTTTTTTTACATAAAATAACAACATTCTTTTTCAGGGTCATTCACTTGCATTCTTATAAACAGAGACGGACTTCCAGAGAACAGTTGAATATTTATTTGCTCAACCAACAACTCAAGCTTTCTTCTCTAAAATAGGAAAAAGAGACAGCCACTTCCCCATTCCTTAGTTTTATCACTAGTCCCCAAACCAGGCCCTAGAAACTGCCTAGAAATCTGTTGTTTTGGCTTCTTCAGTAATTCAGGGAGTAAAAGACAGATAGGACTTATGCCAGATTTCACTTTGTAGTGAATTATTTAAAATTGCTTAAAATGATAAATATGCTGGAAATTAAATGTGACAGACTGTTAAAAATCGCCCAAGGCAATTTTTAGAAATCTTCAGATTTCTATCTACTACCTTGGGTAAAGAAAATGGTGATGCTGGTAACAAAGAGAGAAAATCAGAAAGAAACTTTCACTTTTTAAGGTGAGGCTGAGTTTAGTTCCCACATGGTGAGTTTGTGGTGTTGCCCAGCGGAGTGGGCTCTGGGGTGTTTCTCTTGTACTTACACTCTCAACTAGCAAGGACATTAACTGTTGATAGCTCACACCTGAGCCCCTCTAGAGACACTTCCCTTAGCCGAAGGAGCTGCCTTGCCCAAAGTTATGTTTCTTTCCACAGAGGTAGCCATTAACCAATGACTGGTTGATGAAGGGTACCCAGTCCTAGCTCCCGTGTCTCAATTTGCAGAACTTGCTGACCGGCTGACTACATTCAGATCAGACTCCTAGTGGGATTGGCTCAGGCCTAGTAACTGCATCACAGTTCAACTTCCCCTCTGGCCCAATCCTGCTTTTCTTACCTACTTAGAAGTGTTGTTTTTCAAAGCACACCCTAATAAAAATGGTTGTATATGTATCTTCATCTCTGTTTGCTGAGGAACCAAACCTAAGATACCCAGGAAGTAAACGAAGATGTTAATATGGTGGGGGTGAAGAAGTGGGGCAGGGGGATGGAGATAAAAGGAGTTACTTCTTCACTATAAGATGATCGTAATAAATTAAATTTAGGTTATAAGCTTTCAATCTTTAGCATTTAGCTCTCTTTTTTTAAGTGTATTTTATTGATTATGCAATCACAGTTGTCCCAACATTTTCCCCTTTGCCCCATTCTATTCAGTATCTCCCTTCCTTCCAACAACCTCCACCCTCTTAGTTCATGTCCATGTGATGTGCATATAAATTCTTCGCACAACTTCATTTGTTTCTCCATTTACTTTACTTAACATCACCCTGCCTATTTTGTACCTACCAGTTTTGCTTCTTGATCCTTTCCCCTTTTCTCCTCCTTCCCCCTCCCTGCTGATAACCCTCCAAATGATCTTCATATCTATGATTCTGTTCCCGTTCTAGTGGTTTACTTAGTTTATTTTTGTTTTTTAGATTCATTTGTTGATAGTCGTAAGTTTGCTGTCATTTTAGTGTTCATGGTTTTGATTTTCTTCTCTTTCTTAAATGTGTCCCTTTAACATTTCATATAATAAGGGCTTGATGATGATGAATTCCTTTAGCTTTACCTTGTCTGGGAAACATTTTATCTGCCCTTCCATTCTAAATGACAGCTCTGCTGGACAGGGTAATCTTGGTTATAGGTCCTTGCTTCTCATTACTTAGAATACTTCTTGCCTGCAAAGCTTTTTTTTTGAGAAATCAGCTGACAGTCTTATAAGAACTCCTTTGTAAGTAACTCTCTCCTGTTCTCTTTGTGCTTTTAAGACTCTATCTTTAACCTCTAGCATTTTAATTATGCTGTGTCTTGATGTGGTCTTCTTCGGGTCTAGCTTGTTTGGGACTCTGTGCTTCCTGGACTTGTATATCTATTTTCTTTGCCAGATTAAGAAAGCTTTCTTTATTATTTTTTTTTTTCAAACAAGTTTTCAATTTTGTACTCTTCCTCTCCACCTCTTGGCACCCCTGTGATTCAGATGTTGGTACGTTTACAGTTGTCCCAGAGATTCCTAAACCTCTCCTCATTTTTTCCAGTTCTTATTTCTTCATTTTGTACCAATTGACTGTTTATTTCTTCCTTACATTCTAAATCGTTGATCTGAACCCCTGCTTTCTTCCCTTTACTATTGGTTTCGTGTGGATTTTTTTCATTTCACTTAGTATAGCCTTCAGTTCTTCCCTTATGTGTTTGTTGTACTCAATCATTTCTGTGAGAATTGTTATCACCACTGTTTTGTATGGGGAATCCCCATCCCATTGAGTTCCCTGATCATGGATTGAACAAACTGACCTGGACTCAAAGTACCTGGGGAAGGAAGGGGTGGCCACTCCTTCTAATAGGGAGGGTGCCCCACCCCCTTTCTCAGCACAGCCTTTTTTTTTTTTTTAAGATTTTATTTACTATTTTTAGAGAGAGGGAAAGGGAGAGATGGAGAGAGACACCAATGTATGATTGCGTTTCACCTGCCTCCAGCCACAGAGTTGGCTGGAGACCTGGCTTGCAACCTGGTTATGTGCCCTGGCTGGGGAATCGAACCAGTGACCTTTGGGTTCGCAGGCTGGTGCCTTATTCATTGTGCCACCATCCAGGGCTCAACACAGCTTTCATTAGGGTGAAGCTGAGTGCAGGTGTTTCTCATCAATGTTTAGGGAGGGTAAGCCATAAAACAGAGAACAGTATCTATTAGGTCATGGATGGTCAGACTCACTGACACCAGAGCATTGATAAAACATAGCTCAGGAGTTCATTCTGTGCCTTAACTCAAACATCCATTAATTAGGATCAGAACATACACAAAGCAGAGCAGGCTTCAAGGTATACATTGTATTTTTAGTTCTGATTTCCCCCAGAAACCTCTTTGAAGGTCTCAGATGGTGCCTGCTGCCTGCTTCCCGTTTTCCATCAAGGCTTACAGGCCCACTTTCCAGGCCTGGCTCACACAGGTGCTAGTTTCCAAAACCACACGAAGCTGTCCCTCACAGTTTTGAACTCTTTTCTATTAGATTATTAGATTGGCTATTTCCTCCTTGCTTAGTTCCCCCTCTGCAGCCTTGATCTGCTCCCTCTTTTGGGCCAAACTTCAGTCTCCTCAGCTTGACAGCCTCCTGTGTTTGCCTCTGTGTATTTGGTAGAGCTGTCACACCTGTTATGTTATAAGGTATAGAGCCTTAGGTATTTATCAGTGCTGATGACTGATTTCATAGCCTTGTGGTGCTGTATGTAGGGGGTGGGAGGGTCTGAGAGGGAACAATGCTGCTTCCTCAGCACTCGCCCCTTTTCCGGTCACTTCACCTGCTTCCTGTATGCAAGTGGTGCCCCTCTAGCTGTTGCCCTGGTGATGGTTCCCAGAGTGGGCGGGTTTTCATGTGTTCTAGGACCATGGGACCTCTAAACAGGCTCTCCTGAAAGATCAGAAGTTTCTTCCACTACCCCAACCCCCACTAGTTTTCACAGCTAGAAGCAATGAGGCTTTATTTTCCCAGCACTGGAACTATGAGCTATGTCATCTGTCCTGGGTCTGTCCCCAGGTGTCCCTCCTGGCTTTTACAATGAGTGACTGCTCCATCCACCAGCTGGCTGCAGCTTCTGCCTTGCTGCCACTATCACACTGTGTCCTCTCCTACCCAGCTCCCTGGTCCATCCCTCCTACCTGTCTGAATGAGTATTATTTCTTCATATCTTTGTTTGTTGGATTTCCATGCAGTTTGATTTTCTGGTAGTTCTGGTTGTTGCTTTTTATTAAAGATTTTATTCATTATTTTTAATGAGGGTAAGGAAGAAAGGGAGAGAAACATCAATGTACAGTTGCCTTTCTCGTTCTCCAGATGTGGACCTAACTGGAGACTGTCCTACAACCCTGGTATGTGCCCTGACTGGGACTCGAACTAGAGACCCTTGGGTTCACTCAATTCACTGAGCCACACCAGCCAGGGCCTGTTTTTTGTTCTGAGGTAGATGTATTCCTTCTTATGGTTGTGTAAGGAGGTGAAGCATGCCTACCTACACCTCCATCTTGATCAGAAGTCCTCTAACTGTGACAGTAGCATCTTTTAAGCCTAACTTGATATATTAATGTAAATAATACCAGCCTAACTCAGTTGGTCAAGTATTTATAGCCACCTATAAGATAGCTAGTTTCCAACTGATTTTCCCTATGAACAATACAATTGATTCATAGCATGACCTGTGGGTACTATTTGGATGATTATCAGCTTTGACAATAACAAGGTTCTTTTTAAAAACTACATAGATAATTAGATCATGTGATTTCAAGGGCTCAAAAGTGAGTTAATAACCTAGTTTAGACCTCGTCTGATAGAGTCCTATAAACAACTAGTCATGTACAGTAATTAGCTCCTCATGAAATCTGTTAAAAAGGAACTTTTTTTGTTTGTTTCTTAATCACCTAATGGGACAAAATTCCAGGTCAAAGTCCTCTCTGTAGTGATTATGTTCACTGTGATCAAGACATGCAGATAATATTGTGAGAACCATGTAGGAGTCATTGAGCGGTAAGAGCCTGAATGCAGTATCTCTCATCTCCTAGCCTCTTCCTCATTAACACTTGTCCCAGGGCAGCAAGAGCTGCCCTAATGTTCTGCTGTTACCTCCAGCAGTGAGAGCCCAGCGCAGCTGGCCCAGCAGGACTAGCAAGGCCACAATGTTGATGCCCAAAAGCATACAACCCCAGAATGGCTTCCCTGAACCATTTTATTTTTGTAAGCCCAGCTGCTCAGGTTTTGCTAGCATCCCACTGACGTCTTGCTTGAGTTTGGAAACCCAGAAAAAGAGCTAATTATCCCAATTTTAAAATATAATGAAGGAGCTCACATTTCCTAGACCTCTGTTATTTCCTGGGACCCCTGAAATCGGTGGTGTTTCCTGTGTAATTCAGTACCTCTCAACCATGAAAGCACATGCACTAGAATGTTGCAAAGAAATGCACTGCGCAAAAAATGAATTTTAGCAGTTTTCCTCGCTCTCTGTGTAATTTGATATTAAAATAGTGATTTAACATTTTAATGTGGCATAGTTGACAATGCAGGTTTGTGCAATGAAAAGATAATTGCTATAATGTTTTAAAATATTTCATTATGGCATTTTTAAATAATAAAAACAGTAAAATGCTTTTGCATTTTAGACTCAGCCTAAACTTTAATAATTATTCTTCTTCAAATGGCAGGATGTAGAACACTTGAATGTTAGATATATACCCATGAATGATTTAGGGGAACTATGAAATTATATTAAATTTGAAGAATACAGTTTAGTGTAGGAAGGAAAAACCTTAATGACTTCACAAGAGAAATATTTATTGGAATATCATGTTACCTTTGTTTGTAGTATAATGGCCTCGGAGGGACCAAGTGAGATTGTTTTGATGGTAAATTTATTACTAGTTTTTAGGAGCCTGGGCCTGAGGGATCTTGTTGAAAAGGGTTTTGTGATCCCAGAAGCTATAAGAAACTTTGGCCTCTCCCAGAGCGTGTCTCTACCAAGTGAACCCATGTCCTTAGAGAACCAAAGCAGATGCTGCCCAGTGAGGGAGCAAATGTTTCAAGTTGGTGTCAGCTCACCAAGGAAGGGAGCAAACAGCACGTATTTCACTCCTGTCAAAATGCAGTATTTCCTTTCATATGGTAACTCTAAAGCAGTTTTTCATTTCTTCTCATTAAAAACTCAGGCTCAAACATTGAGCTACTTGTGCTGGAATTCTGGCTCTATTTGCGGGCCATTTGACCTTAGCCAGGCTTGACCCTTCTAAGCCTGCTTCCTCACCTGCAAAATGGGGACGATAATAGGACTTCCCTCCTAGAGTTGTGACTAGGACTAAATGAGGCAGGTTATCAATACATGGCACTCAGATCATAGACAGGATCTTGGCACATGATTAAACTCTTTAATAGTAGTAGCCATTACTATTATTGCAAATAACTCTTTTTTAAAGCCCTGTTTTATCTGTAATGTGTATGAAGGGGACAAGAGGTGATTCATGACAGCATGACTTCTGTAAAATTGAATTCTGTACCTGAATGCCTCAGACTTCATCTTCACTCTGGGACCCACAGGTCCACCAAAAGGGTCAGCAGGAGGCAGGTGATCTTTCTTACAGCCACTGCATGCCCTGGAGCCTTTGAGGAGCCAGCCTCTGGCACAGTCCTCAGGGTCTCAGATGGCCTTCAAGACCCTTCTTTTCCACTACTCACATGTCTAATACAAGCCCCAGGCCAGAGATTCTGGACAGGCCATAGGGCACAATGTGCATCAGTTTGCCAAGAAAGAAAATGCCACTCTTCCAATCGCACTTGCAAGGATTTGCTCCTTTCCTCTGCAGATCTCTTTTATCTCATGATCTCCATCTGGGAGCTTAGCCTCACACCAGACCTGTGACCCATCTTGTCCTTACTGAGAGAAAACTGAAGGACAAAAATAACTCTGGTGATTCCATATCAGAACTATCCTGTGGCTTCTTCTGATTTGATTGTTTATGCCAGTTCTAGTAGTAATAACTAACGTTCAGAAACACCTACCTGTGCTAGCACTTTACATGTATCAATTCATTTATTTCTCACAAAAATCCTACAAGGAGGGCATTATTGTTATATTCTCATTTTACAGATGAGGAAACTGTGACACAGAGAGGCTAAATAACTTGATCAAAATCACAGAGGCCATGAGTGACAGAATGGAGATTTGAACCCAGGAGGGCTGGCTGTACAGACCATGCCCTAAACTATTTCTTCCCGCATAGGCTCCCCCTTTATTCTTTGGTCTCAGACCCTTGCTTGTTCTCCCATTCTAAAGATCAAGTCTTCAACGTATTCAGCCTGCCTCAAACACTGTGATGAGCTATCTGGGGCCTGAAGTCCTCAATACAGACCCCCGAGGGCTATTGCCTATCCCCTGCACCCTAGGCCAGCAGCCCTAATCCAGCCACCCAAGCATAGGTCGCTCTGTCCAAGATCCCTGCTTGGGATACTGCTTGAGGCCTGTCTCCAAACATTCCAGATGGTGCCTTTCTGGCCAGGTTCTCTCCATCACCCACAGGAGCTTTGGTTTCCCAAGCCTCTGTCTCACCTACATTGGAAGTCCGCAACATCTGGACTCCCGGCATAGCTCTTACTACAATGGCCAAGCTCCGTTCCTGATGGTGGCATGCCGGGGCTTCTCTCTCAGGGGAGTACCCGGGCTATGGAAGAGCATGGCCACATCACTTTCACAGCTGCTCATCCACCCGCCATTTTTCCACTGCCGAACCTGGACCATTACAGGGAGCCAGCATGTTAACTTTCTTAAGATACACTGAATGAGCTGAGAAACCCCCAGAATCTCCCTTGGACTATCAGGTATTAGAGGTTTTAGAGGTCTGTTCTGCATGTGTAGACAGGATTCTAACCATGTGCATAAGAAGAACAAAGATGACTAAGCCCTTCAAAGATGAGTAAAAATATTCAAGTTGTCCTTAAGACCATGCCATCTCCTTCTGAATAGGAAAGGGGAACTAAGACTTACTATGCCTCTAGATGCTTTTCAATTTACTGCCTAAGATACTGAAATGTCAAGTATCCCATGACATTTTGCTAGGCCAATTGAAACTAACTGAGTAATAAAATACACCTAAAGCAGAGGACTTCCTTAGATATAAGAGCACATATCTGATGAACAGGCCAAAAAAAATTCCCCTGTCCAAAAGGCAGAATGTTAAACATTTTGAGAGACAATAGATTCCCAGTCTAGCGGGTAATAGGGCTACCACCTACTATAATTAGCCTCATGTTCAGACCAGGACCACATATGTCCCAAGGTCAAAGGCATCTCTGACCAAGAGGAAGGCCTGGGACATGAGAGCTGCCTAAAGAATTTAAAAGTCTTTCAGGAAGCCCTTGATACAGGCACACACATTCCTTAAACAGAAAGAATTCAGGCCTCCGTTGGCTCAGCTCAGAGGATACAGGAAGGTGGAGAAGGTTAAGGTCACAGCAGAATGCTTAAGATCAGAAATCATAAAGAAATATATTTTTAGATCATACTCACCAGAAAATTAAATTCTCTGTAAAGCTAAGAGCACTATAAACAGAATTAAAAGTTAAACAAGAAGCTGGTTATAAGGGTCTCTCTCTCTCTCTCTCTCTCTCTCTCTCTCTCTGCTTCGCCTCTGACTTCCCCTACTTGACATTTGGGGAATTCTCTACCGTATGACTCTTCCTGAAACACAGAGTTCAGCTTCTACCATGGGACATGATCATTTCCCCTACTCATCTTTTCAGTCCTCTGGCAGGTAGGGAGCAGGGTGGGACGGAGGCTCAGCAACCAGGCACTCCGGCCTAGAACTCTGAATCAGGGACAGGGGGCACCCCATTTTGGTGTCAGCAACAGCAGCTCTGCACAGGCGGCGGAGGTGCCCGGAGTGGCTTTCAGTGTCCTGTGGCAGTATTTGCAGTGTCCTTATTATGCAGTTCGTAAGTGTGGTTTGGGCTGCTGTCTGCCATGCTCCTCATGAAGCTCTTCTATGGACAGAGTCCAGTGTCCCAGCTTTTTCAATGATGCTGTGTTCTACCAAATAGCCTTTCAAAACACTTATTTTTTTCTACAGGAATAAGCCAGACACTTTCTTTGCACAGACCCAAGAAGCCCTGATGACAGAGAGACTGGGAAACCTACTTGCCGTGTTTTCCAGGCTAAAGCAAAGCATCCCCCCAATACATGTTGATTGTAACAAATTCAATAAGGAAAGATGCATATTCCAGTAGAAAATATAGGGCATGAACAGACAATTTGCCAGAGAGGAAATACAAATGGTCAATAAACATAGGGACAATCTTGTATTTTCAAGATGCAAATTAATTCAAATATTATTGTGAACTTATCCTCTCATACCATATCGACCAAGATTAAGAGTGTTAATCTTTAGCATGGTGAAATTATAAGGAACAAGTTGTTGGGGTAGAAATGGACAGAACTTGTCTGGAGTAGGGGGCAGGGAATCTGACACTGTGTGCCAAAATTTAAAGTGTTCCTTTTGGCCTAGCAATTTTGCTTGTAGGACTTTATCCTGAAAAAAGGCCATGTCCTATGAAGCTCAGTTCTCAAATGGTATCTTCGAATATACAGTTCATGTAAATTCGAAGTAAATTCACAGTTCAAAGTAATTTCAAAATAACTTCCACCCATTACTTGTCTGGGTCAACACCATGCAAAGTTGGGACTCACAAAATTATGGATCAGATCCCCGCTTATCCTCTCTTCGGACACACTGCTCCTATTTTCTGAAGTAGAGCTCCTCAAAGACGGCCCTAAAGTGCTCCTCCCACCCCAACTTTAGGAAACTCTCTTTTCTTTCTTTGGACCAAGAAGACCAGAAATGTGTCTTCCTTAAGGTTAGAGGACTGGAGAAGACTGACACTATGAAGGGGGTGGGTAAAGAATGGGAACATTTGCAAATTAATAATCCTTACTTTAATCACATAAAAAATAAGTAGGGAAGTATCCTAAGAGATACATCTCAGCCCCTCACTCCATTCTACCTACCCTGACTCCTTGCTGTTGGTTAGGCCTTTGCACGTGCTCTGGATACACTGCAATTCAAGATAAATAAATAGGACTTGAACCCAACTCCAATCATACATATCTTTACTCAGATGTTGGTCATTCTGTCAGTGAGCTCTTCCCTCATCATTCTATTTAAAATTGCAACATCCAGCTCCTTAATACTTCCTATCCTCCTTCCTGGTTTTATTTTTCTCCATGGCACTTGTCATCAATTAACAATCTATTTGTTTTACTTATTCATTCATTGCCCACATCTCTCCTCCTTGGCTAGAATATAAATTCCATGACGGAGGGATTTTTGCCTGTTTTGTTCACTGCACTACCCCAATGCCTAGAAAAGAAACTGACACAGAGTAGATGCTCAAACAAATATTTGTTAATGCAAAAATAGCCTTACTAATGTTAACAGTAAAAACATCCAAGTGTTATGTAAATAGTAAATTCATTAAATATATTCCACTGTACACAATGGATTGCTTAGCGTACTGTGGTACGCAGAATATTTCTTTTTTTAAAAGATTTTATTTATTATTTCCAGAGAGAGAAGAAGGGAGAGAGGTAGAGAGGGAGAGAGACATCAGTGTATGGTTGCCTTTCGCCTGCCTCCAGCTACGGATCTGGCTGGAGACCTGGCTTGCAACATGGTTATGTGCCCTGGCTGGGAATCGAATCAGCGACTTTTGGGTTCAAACCACTATGCCACTAGCCAGGGCTGGTAGGCAGGATATTTTATTCTGAAAGTAAGTCTGCTAATAAGACATCAGGTCTTAATTCCTTGACCTGTAAATGTAACCTTATATGGTAAAAGGACCTTACAGGTGTGATTAAATTAAGGAATTTGAGAAAAAGAGATCATCCTAGGATTACTGGTGGGTCTTAAATTCTATCATACAAAGTGTCTTTATGAAAAAAAGACAGAAGAGGAATTAATGTACACGCAAAGGAGAAAGTAATGAGAAGATGAGGTAGAAAAAGATTTGAAGGACATGGACAACAGGGTGGGGATTGACTTCGGGAGAGGCAAAAACAATGGTGGAAAATGGAACTATAGTAGAACAACAATAAAATAAAATATAAATAAAATTTTCAATTAAAAAAAGAGAGAGAGAAAGAAAAGATTTGAAGATTGAGGTGATGAGACCACAGGCCTAGGAATGCCAGCAGGCTCCAGAAACTGCTGACACCCTGATTTCCACCCAGAGATACTGATCTCAGACTTCCGGCCTACAGAACTGTCAGAGAATAAATTTCTGCTGCTTTGAATGACCACGTTGGAGGTAACTTGTTACAGTGGTCACAGGAAATTAATATACACTCCTAAACTTTAGATTATTATTTTGGATTATTCTAGGAATAAAATTTTCTCTGCTACTAGAGGCATCCCAGCTGAGTCAAAAATGCCTCAATTCCTTTCATTTTCAGTTACACTTCTTATTTTTGAGATAATTGTAGCTTCATATGCAATGATAAGAAATAATTCAGGGAGACCCTGCAAACTTCTCACCCAGAATACTAGGAACCACCTTGAAAAACAACAGTCTAATATCACAATAAAATCTCTATTCCCAGCAGAGCCAATGAACATCCTGGCTCCCTGCTTTGCCTTCTCTGACCCAACCCAGCAAAAGTATTAGGGCTCCTATTAGAACCTCATGAGGATAAAAGTCTAGGGTCCTACTTGACTTTTATTGGTATAGATATATGTTTTTCTTTGGTTTTTGGCTAGAGTAGCCAAGTCATTATTTAATTTTTTTTTTTTTTTTCTTTCCTGGCTCCTTGTTTCCTTACCCTTTGGCTAGAGGGAGCAGGCTTATATTAGGGCCTTTTTTCATCTGTGCCCACTGGAGTTTCTGGGTTCCTGGCTTCTTCAATTCTAAGCCTAGGATAAATGAGCAAAAAGAAACCCAGGGCACCCACTACCACATCGTTCCTCAGCTTCTGACATGCTTATTAAGTCCGTCTCCATCTCCTTGCCTTGCAGAGTCTTTTTATCGCTGATTCATATGTAATGTCCAGGCCTTTTAATTGCATTTAGTGGGATGAATAGGGGAAAGTATGTCTACTTCATCTTCCCAGAAGTGGGAAATTCTCAATATCTTTAAATGTTTTATTTGGTGTTTTCCACATATAGAAAGAATGAAGAAATAGAAAGTTCTGAAATATGTAAAAAGCAACTTCTCTTTAAGGTTCCCAGTCTTATAGTCATTGCTGAGCTTCTCTTAATATTTAGATGCATAGTTTCCTTGTATATTATTATACTTTCACTTGTTTTTAGCTCTATGTATAAGCTCAGTTCCACTCTGAAGTCTTTGGCAAAGACTATAGCTTATACTTTTTCTTTCAACATGGGTAACCACAGAGGAGGTGTCTAATAATTGTTGATTGAATGCACTTAAAAATATCTACCACAGACCAAGTCATGTGGGAGTCTTAGTTAGGTGTGCAGGGAAACAAATCACCCTGTTCTCAAGGGCCTTGAAGTCTAGAACAGAATGAATTACCCATGGCCTCCCTTTTATGTCAAGTCCACCAACTCAACTTCGTGCCACAGAAGTGTAACGTTTGTTCACTGTATGGGATAAGAAACCCAACCCTTAATCATAGCATGAGATATTCTGAACTATTTCATAAGTCAACTGGTGCTTGGAAGTGATGAAGATAGGCAGATCCTATAGGTATATTTGCTTAAAATTTTTTTCATAAAAATTTTGCTTTGGAAAATACTCAGATACTCTGTGATATCTAAAATAGACAATTCTTACAAAGTACTTTACCATGAAGTGAGGCAGGTAGGCTAACCCATATTTTAGTCCCAGAGAGTACTTCTCACTGGGCCTGAAGAAGATCAAAGCAGATGGGCCTAAATGCAAACCTTATACTTGACCTTATTCTGCAGACTAATTTTTTTTTTTTATCTTCAAAGATGAGGACATTTTTTTTTGTTTGTTTTGTTTTGTTTTTTATTTGACAGAGAGGGAGAGTGTCCAGTGTGAGAGAGAAACATCCATTGGTTGCCTACCACATGGACCCCAACCAGGGTTTGAAGCACAGCCTCGGTTTGTGTCCTGACTGGAACCAGCAGCCTTTTGGTATATTGGATGATGCTCCAACCAACTGAGCTGGGCCAGGCTGAATTCTTTAAAGTAGTGGCTGGAAGCATCAACAGCCTGTCCGCAGTAGACAGAAATAATACATGTCTATTGGCCATCTGTATGTCCTCTTTGGAGAAGTGGGAATGCAGATTGGTGCAACCACTGTGGAAAGCAGTATAGGATTACCTAAAAATAATTAAAAATACAATTGTCTTATGATCCAGCAATTCCACTTCTGGGGACTTATCTAAAGAAACCCAAAACATTAATACCCCTTGCAACAGCATGGATAGACCTGAAGAGCATTATGCTAAGTGAAATAAGCTGGTTGGAGAAAGATAAATCCCATGTTTCACTCATATGTGGAGTCTAATAAACAAACCGAAGTGACAAGCAAAAATGGAGACAGACTCCCAGGGAAAGAGTAGGCTGACATCTGTGGAGGTGGGAGGCAGGATTAGGGGGTGGAAAGGTCTAGCAAAAAAGGAAAAGACTCATGGACAAGGACAATGATGTGGTGACTGTGGGAGAGAGATTGACGGGAATGGAGGTGGAAGAGGGTATAAATGGGCTAAATGGTCATTGAAAAAAATGTAATAATAAAAAAAAAAGAACTCACACAGTAGTGACGATAGCCTTCAAAGTTTCTTTTTGAATACTAAAACCCCACTGAGAATAACTTTCCATCTTTTGAGGTTTTAATGCTGAAATGTCTCATTCACTATAATTCCAGGCCATATTATTCCAACTTGGACTCCTCCTTGACTTTTCTATAAATTGTTTAACCTCTTTGTAGCTTCTTATTGGGCAGAGTTTCTCCTTACTTCAATGTTGTAAATGAGACATACGAGGTCTGTCCCAATTGGCCACACAAACTGTTTTAGTTATATTGACATTGGCACAATACTCCCTGAACAGACCTCGTATGTATCAGCAGAGATTTTTTAGAGGTGTGTATACTCACAAGAAAAAGTACTGTCCTTGGGTTTCTAAACTATAGTTTAATCTTCAAGCCCCAGTGTGTGAACTCTTGGTTGATTAATTCATACAAAATCTTCACTCTTTCAGCAGTTTTCTCCTTTTCATTCCCAATCCAAATCTCAAGGACAACATACAGAAATTAATTTTTGAGTCAGAATGAGAGTTGTGTTAAATTCCTTCAGAGAATTAATGTGGAGTTAAATGTAATTTGTCGAATCTATAATGCTTTTGCTAGCAGTTGTCCTTGCCATTTTAATTTGTTATGTCTGCTTTTACAGCAACTATTTTAATTTAGATTTTTAAATATTTTACAATAATGTTTAGTAGAGGGGGGAAAATGGCCTGTGTACAGAGACAATTTACCTGGGTTGAATGACCATTGGTGAGGATGTTGAATTTTCACCAGTGCTACCTGGAATATGGAGCATCTATCTGAATGATATAAAGGGCCACTTTTTATCTAATTCATGGTCCTTGAAAAACCATATAGTTAACTGTTCTTGCAAAACCTTTGTTTGGCCAGACACCTAAGGACACATTTAAAGTGGTGATGACTGCAACAGTTTAGAAGCCCTCTACCCTCCCCACCCCACCCCAGTCCTCTGTTCACCTATGCCAAGCTCTGATATTGGCAGGTTTTAAAAAATGCATGCAGTTGGTGAATTTTGATGATTTGTTTACCATCTCTATGTACCTCCAGGGCACTGTGGGGAGAAATAAGTGAAAGGATGAACCTGAGAGTTATTTGTAAGCTGTAAGGGTGGTGGACTATTATACTCTCTATAATCTCTGAAATCATCGTCATCCCCATCATCACACCACCTTTACCAGTGTCAAGCTGTACCTCAACTATTGCAAACTCATTTTCCTTCCTCTTGGCTTCAATCAGTTCAAAATCCTCTCTGAGTAATCTTTCTATCCCATCACTCCAGTCTTATTCTCCTCCTTCAAACCCCTCCTCTGTCTTCTGCGTTAAGCAACCTCACATCTTTCCAAGATTCATTTTCTCTTCTAAGGCATTTTCCTTGACCATCACAACAATCTCAGAAATGCCCAGTGTCAGGGATGACTGATGGATGACAGAAACTACTCTCTCCCTGCCATCTGTGGGCTCTCCTTGCCCATTCTTCTCAGTGCAGACACCCTCCATTTGGATTGCAAGTTCCCGAGGAGGACAGGCCTCCCTCATTTTATTTCTGACCAGTGCCATCATTGCTATTTATGGGTGCAGCACACACTCACCTGCCATGCATGATCTTGCTCTAGAAAGATGGAATTGGGGACCAATCTTTCTGAACTACGCATTGGGGTTGTTTTCTGAGTTAAAGGGATGTGATGCCCAGCCATCAACTGTGTTCTATTCCTCTTGCCCACAGGCATACATTTGAGAGACAGGTATTGTAGGGGCCCTCTGTGACTACAGAGCAGCATTTTTCCTTGTCTTCTTCCCATGTCCCCTCCTGCACCATTTAGCTCCCAGTTTACCTATTACTAACTAAAAATCCCATTTTCAGAAAGTGGTTGGCTCCAACTTTGACATCTTAGTGATAATCTAAACTGTAGGTGCTTAAAGTAAAAGTTATAGAATTGAAGCCTATTTAAACGCATCTTGATTCAGAGCATTTCCCTCAAATCTTTTCTGCTACCCTTTCTTTCTGTCCAAATTATAACTACTATTAATTGTATAGTCCCTGTGTATCAGGCCCTATTTAGGTCCTTTGCATATATGGCTTTACAACAATCCTGCAATTTATGCAACCCTCGTTTTATCATAGAGAAAATTTGGCATCTGAGAGGTTAAGAAATGTACCCCAGGAAGCAAAATTAGCAATGACAAAGCCCAGATTCTACCCAGACTGCCTCTCCTACCAAACCTCGTTACAGCTCCAGCCTCCCAACCAAATGTGGTGGCCCATACTACAAAACGAACAACAACAAAAGCTTAACTTTCATCTCTAGTCATATTTTTATTCCTTTTTTTGTGGTAAGGATAAAAGCAAGACAATTACCTGGCTAAATTAATTTATGCTAAAGTATCAATGATTTTTTACCCTTACAAGAAAAATTTGTCAGGTCAAGTTCGTCATTAATTTGTGGCGCATGTGAAGAAAACTGCTTTGGTGGAACGTCTTTCCGTTTTCCCATACTTAGTCTAAGCTGCCAAAAGCACTCACCCACACATGGACAGACTTGTGCACACGCACACACACACACACACAAATACATACCTGGAGAATAAAAGGTTAACAACTTGAAGCTTGCTTTGTGCTGACCCCAGATTTAGCCAATTGAGCTAAGTGGTTCAGTAAGTATTGACAAAATAAGACCTGAGTTCTGGCTTATATATGGGATTCAGGGTTCATTTTAATATTTGTCTACTCAAGAAGCGACTGGCCTTTCCAATTAGCCAGGGAATATAAGACATTTTATGTTCAATACTTCAAGTTTAGCCACTGGAGAAATATTATTTGAAGAAAGAATTGCTAAGGGACCTGGTAGAGGAGGGACTGCATCAATATATAGTCTTTTTCTCTCTCAACCTCTCTCTCTCTCTGATGCTTGCCAGTCCCCTCTGAAGTCCACTACTGAAAAATTGTAATCCTATCTGTTAGGGCTTTATAATGAAATGCCTAATCATATCCCTAAATCTCTTTGAAAAAGACTTTTATTTTAAATTATACAAAGAATACAAAATTATATGCACATAGTGAAAAACTAAAACAGGACAGTAGTAGAGAGAATAAAAAGTAAAATTCTTTTTTTATATTAATGTATTTTATTTATTTTGCTATTACAGTTGTCCCAATTTTCCCACCTTTACCCCCCTCCACCCAATACCGCATTCCCTCCAGCAATGCCCACCTTAGTTCATGTCCATGAGTCATGCATATAAGTTCTTTGGCTTCTCTATTTCCTTTGTTCTTCTTAACATCCCCCTGTCTATTCTGTAACCACCAATGTGTACTTCTTTTTCTCCTTTTCACATCCAGACAATTCACCATTTAATTACTGCCTCCTGTCAGCTTCTCAAATCTTATTAATACAAAGTTTTCTTTTCTTTCTTTCAAAATGCCTATGTTAATTCATTTGTTTAAAGAATTACTCTTTTAAGTAATATGAATTGCAATATTACCAAACACCTGCACGAATACATTTACACCCATACATATTTTTACACATATTTAAAGTACATGCTGGATGTTGAAGTGTTAATACAAAAAAAATTAAAATATGCCAATAGCTTACATAATTATTACATGTTAAATGATAGTATTTTAGATACATCATAGCAAGATTAAGCAGTTTTTTCTTCTTTAATACTTATTTTACTCTGGAACGCTATTTTTTGTGAAATATATCACAGAAATGGTGCATTGCAAATCTCACTTTTGTGAAAGTTGTCCTAGAGACAATGCCAAACCCATAGTGAAATATGAATTTGGTTTTTGAGTCAGATCCTCCCCACCCCAATAATACAACTCAACTTTTTAACTATTGGAACTATAACTTATTCTTTTTGGAGTTTTCCATCTTAAATAGTAGATTTGTTTATTTATTTATTTAAGCTGTTCACAGGTCTTACTTCTTTCAACACTCTGTTTTTCCCCTACATGTGTTTTACAAGTTGAAGCCTTCAGAAATAATGGCACTTGCAGTGCTCAGCTAGTCCCCAGAGTAGAAATTATTATGTCTACTAAGTTGAGGTAAAAAATAAAAATCCCTAGAATTTAAATAATTTTGTAGAATAGTATTCTAGCTATTTTTTGAACTTGTGGTTGACTTCCTATGTGGTCTTAAACTAACCCCTGAACTATTTAAGAGTCTGTTGAGGTAGAGATTAGATATGTTCACATTTCAATAATAAAGTTTACTATAGCACTAATTCCTTTTCCCAAGTATCCCCAGTTTGGGGGCCTAATTAACTGGAAATGTATATTTCCACGATTTAGTTGAAAGGAATCTCATCTAATTTACATGCTATTATGAGAATATATTTTGTCTATGTATACCAATCATATAGTTTAGTAGTTTGCAACTTCCATCCAAATTGGTCTTCATTTTTAGCATCTTTTCTAACCTAAAGATTGACTGATTTCATGACACTCCCATGACCAGTTGGTTGCTATTTAAAACATAAATTGCTAACAAAATCTATATATTTTGCAAGTAACCTGATTTTTCCATATTGTGAAATGATTCCAATCTAAGAAAACTTAACATGCAGTAATGCAGATACAAGTAATATACAAAATTATACCTTATTTAGTAAAATCTATTTCTAACAAGATCACTTTAAAGCATTCATAAGTTAAAGTTAGTTATCCATTCAGCTGCCCTGTCTTTTGATTGGTGCATTTAATCCACTTACCTTTGAACCTGTGTTCCTGTCGGTCTCTCTCTCTTTTTTTTTAATCTTCATCTTCTTCTTTTTTAAATATATTTTATTTATTTTGCTATTACAGTTGTCCCAATTCCCCCCGCCCTTTACCCACCTCCACCCAGTACCCCATTCCCTCCAGCAATGCCCACCTTAGTTCAGGTCCATGAGTCATGCATATAAGTTCTTTGGCTTCTCTATTTCCTTTGTTCTTCTTAACATCCCCCTGTCTATTCTGTAACCACCAATGTGTACTTTTTTTTCTCCCTTTCACATCCAGACAATTCACCATTTAATTACTGCCTCCTGTCAGCTTCTCAAATCATATTAATACAAAGTTTTCTTTCCTTTATTCCAAAATGCCTACGTTAATTCATTTGTTTAAAGAATTACTCTTTTAAGTAATATGAATTGCAATATTACCAAACACATGCACGAATACATTTACACCCATACGTATTTTTACACATATTTAAAGTACATGCTGGATGTTGAAGTGTTAATACAAAAAAATTTAAAATATGCCAATAGCTTACATAATTATTACATGTTAAATGATAGTATTTTAGATACATCATAGCAAGATTAAGCAGTTTTTTCTTCTTTAATACTTATTTTACTCTGGAATGCTATTTTTGTGAAATATATCACAGAAACAGTGTATTGCAAAACCCACTGTTGTGAAAGTTGTCCTAGAGACAGTGCCAAATCCATAGTAAAAAGCAGACCCGTCAGCATCTCTTGCAATGCTGGTTTGGTGGAGATGTATTCTTTTAGACTTCTTTTGTCTGGGAAGCTCCTTATTTCACCTTCCATTTTGAATGACAGCCTTGCTGGGTAGAGTATTTTTGGTTGCAGGCCTTTGTTTTTCATTGCTTGAAATATTTTTTGCCATTCCCTTCTGGCTTGTTGTGTTTCTGTGGAGAAATCAGCTGATAACTTTACAGGAGCCCCCTTGTATGTTATTAGCTATTTCTCTCTTGCTGCTTTTAGGATTCTCTCCTTGTCTTTGAAATTTGCCATTTTCATGATGATGTGTCTTGGAGTGGGCCTGTTTGGGTTCATCTTCCTTGGGACCCTCTGTGCTTCCTGAGTTTGCATGACATTTTCTCTCCTCAAGTTAGGGAAGTTTTCTGTCATTACTTTTTCTTTTTGTTTCCTAAGTTTTTTTTTTAATTAATTAATTTTTAAAGATTGTATTTAATATTTTTAGAGAGAGAGGTAGGGAGAGAAGCAGAGAGGGAGAGAGACATCAATGTATGGTTGTCATTACTTTTTCAAACAGGTTTTCTATCCCTTGCTCCTCCTCTTCTTCTGGTATCCCTATGACACAGATGTTATTACGTCTCATGTTGTTCTGCAGCTCTCTTAAAACCTCTTCATTCTTTTTCAGTCTTTTTTCATTTTGTTGCACGGCCTGGAAATTTTTTCTACATTGACCTCCAGCTCGGTGAGCCGATCCTCTGCTTTCTCTAACCTGCTTTTGATTTCTTCTACTGTGTTCTTCAATTCAGAAATAGTATTCTTCATTTCCCCCTGGCTCTTATTGATGGTGTCTATATCCGTTTTAAGGTTGGTGTAGTTCTCAGTAAGTTCCCTGTAGCTTCCCTGGAGTTCTTTGCAGTTCTGGAGTTTTTTTGTAGTTCCCCTGGAGTTGTTTATAGTTTTCTTTGAATTCGCTGAGCTCAAAGAGCTTCTCAATCGTCATTATTTTGAATTCCGTGTCTGAGAGTGTGCTTGTCTCTATTCCATTTTGCACTCTTCCTGGGGATTCCTCCTTTCCATTTGCTGAGGGTTGATTTCTTTGTCTCCCCATTTTAGGTGACTCTTGTTTCTGCTTCTTAGATTGGTCTGCTTTGACTTACTTTCTTAGTGGTATAGAGGTGCACCTTTTTTTACTTCCTGGATCTGTGCTTGGTGATGGCAGCTCATGTCCCAGTCTGGGCCTAGTCAGTCAGTTGGAGACTACCAGAGATCCACTCTCTGTCTCCCGTAGTTGTTAATCCAATCAGACTGTGATCAGTGGTCAGTTTTAGGCACCTCTGGGTGGGGCAGATGAATTCAGTTGTTAATCCAATCAACCTGTGATCTGAGGTCAGGTTTAGGCACTGCTGGGTGAGGGGGATTAATTCCTATGGGTGGGGCTGTGGCTTCCCCTCAGGCTCCCACCCTTTTAAGAAGAGTGGTCTGCTGACTGTATGGGGGATGGGTCAGCACTGGACTCAGGGGATGCTCCGTCAACTCTCCCCCTAAAGCCACTGACCCAAACTTTCCCCAAGCATCTCTAGTCCACTCTGCCCTCCCTCTGCTGGAGCCCAGGGTAGGTGGGTGCCACTATATTTTCTTGTGGTCCTTCAGTCTCTCTGTCAAGTCAGCTAAACCTGGTGGCTTTTTGCTTTTCACAGCTGGGTGCTGTTTTACTCTCAGCTGTGTTGCTATAGGCTGGGAAGCCCAGTTGGGGGTTTAGATCCCACCCTTCTCATGTGGAGCCCCAGCTGCTGAGATGTTCCTCTGTCCCTTCAGCTGCTGCCCATAGGAGCCCCGCCAGCCTCTCGCATCCCCGTACTTCCTATCAGTCACGTTGTGATGAATTGGCTCTTCTGTTCTGTCCCTGGTAATAAGACTTCTCTCTAGTTGGTGTTCTATTGGTTATTCTGGATGATTTCTCCCCAATTATTTTATAATTCCAGTTTGGTATTGGGAGAAGATTGATGTAGCTCCACTTATTCCTCTGCCATCTTGGTTCTCCTCAAAAGTAAAATTCTTTATCATCTTCATCCATATTTCATTATTTCATGCACCCTCCCCCAAAAATCAGTATGCACAGTTTGGTGTATAGCTGTCTGGATTTTTTTCTATTATTTACATATACTTAATTTACACACAGATTTTTTTTTATGTGGTGGAGTTTATACTAAATGTAATCTGAAATTTACTTTATTTAGTGTAAGAGGCACATATTTGTTCTTGTATGCTCTTGGTCAAGTCCTTTTATCTTTTAAGCCTCAGCATCTTCCTTTTGCTATAGAAAAGGAGAAGCTCATGTTGGCACTGGCTCTTGAAAGCCAACTGTGTTTGTCTCTTCCCAACTCCTTGTTCAGATATTGGCTTGGTAGCTTGAAGTTGGCCATGGTGGATGTATTTACATATGGAACTTGGTAAATACTACAAATCAGGGCTCTGTTACGCCAGCATGCTAACTTAACCCTCTGACCTTCATGGGCGTAGCTAACCCTAACCCCTTCCCTTTACTTCTGCTGTACCTCATTATTCAAATTAAAATTTGGTTCTTTCTTTCTACCTTGTCTCTTCCCCTCCCTTATTTCTCCAGACACCTGCTACTTCTCTCACCCCTTCCATATACCCTGGGGTGGAGGAACAGGAGAGCCCAAAATAGAAACCAGTGATTTAAGGCCAACCACACTTCATTGAATATATTTTACAGTATACCTTAAGGAAAACTTGAATTCATAGAGGAGGTTATGGGAAATGCAGGTGCCTGGTTTAGTATCTCATGCCAAACCACCATTCTTCATAGGGAAGAAGCAATAGGTGTGCAGTTATCTGCACTGGGGTATGTCATTCTGGGGCTCGATGTCCCACTCTGCAGATGTGAGTCCCTTGGACCAGTTCCTCCTCAGATATCAAGCATTTACCTCCACAAAATAGCTTAGGTGTTAGGTTGTCATGAAGATTCAATTAACTGATATACGTATACACTGTGCCTGACCCACAGTTGGTGTTTGGCAATATGTTAATTCCTTCCCTTGTTTAGATGAGGAAACTCCAGAATGGCTTAGTGACATTAGTCCAAGGTGGTATAGCTGGTTACTGAGGGAGCACAGACCAGGACCAGAGGCCTCACAGGAAGAGGTAGTTTTATGAAACCAATGGTTCTCAAAGTGTGGTGAAAGTCTTTCCTTTTCCAATTAAATCTTTGTGCGAGGATGGGTTTTCTTCATATAGTTTAACCAAAACAACATAGCAGAACAAGTTAAATGCAGCCTCATATGTGTGAATTCTTACATCTTCTATTATGCCAGTCATTAAAGAGACTTACAAAAATGCAAAAGAGTAATATACTTCTCACCAAGTATTTTTGTTTTGGAAAACAGTTATTTTTATAAGTATTTTATCTATGCTAGCACATTTGTTACATTATTATTTTGAAAGAAATTCAGAAACATATTTTTAAATGTCTTATTTTCTCTAAAGCATGGCATCAAGAACTATGACCCATGAAAACAAAAGCTCCTTTACAGTCTCAAGTTTTAAGAGTGTAAAAGGGTCCTGAAAGCAAAAAAGTTAAGAACAACTGGATGTAACTGTCCTCTCCCCCAATATATTATTATAATGCTTCTATGTGTCAAAGGAGGAGAAGGCATTACAACCATGAAAAAAATCTTTAATGTCCTGAATAACTTAGAATGGATGAGAATATAACATATGAATCTGGGAATTTCGGTAGTTTCAGAGCTGAAAAACAGTTGGGTTAGACTGGTGTGTTAGGGATGGTTGGCTCCGGCTTTAGCAGTTATGATGGTTAATTTTATATCAATGTGACTGACCTATAAAGTGCCCACTTTGTAATCAAACATTATTCTGGATGTTTCTGTGAGGGAGTTTTGGATGAGATTTACATTTAAGTTGGTTGACTTTGAGTATGGGCCTTATCCAATCAGTTGAAGGCCAACATTAAAAAAAAAAAAAAAAAAAAAAAAAAAAGACCAATCTCCCCAAGCAAGAAATTTTGCCAAAAGAGCATCTTCAAATTAACATCAGCTATTCCCCTCCAGCCCACCTACCCACCCTATAGATTTTGAACTTGCTAGCTTCCATAATCATGTTAACAAATTTCATAAAATAAATCTACATATAGATCTTTCTCTCTCTCCATACACACACACACACACATGCACATATATATATACACATATATATTTTCATTCTGTTTCTCTGGAGAAACCTGAACTGACCAATATAGCAGTTAAGTGGGAGACAGATTACGGCATAATGACCTGGAAGTGAGGGCTTTTAGTTCTTGTTAGGCAAGCTTCAGTCCTGGAAATGTGCAGGCCTCTTTCTCCACCTCATTTGCTTCAGGGCCAGAGCAGAGGGTCTTCAGCTGGGGAGGGCATGCCCTGTGAGTAGGTAGGCCAGGTTATGGGTCCTTGGGCCCTCTTCCCTTCCACTCCAATCCCCACATGCTATGCCATACTAAGAAGCTAAATTAAGGTTCTTCCTTCCTTCCTTCTATCCTTCCTTTCTTCCTCCCTTCCTTTCTTTTTCTTTCTTTCATTCATTTATTCTTATTTTTTCTTTATCTTTTTAAATCAAAACATTTACTTTATTTTAAAAAATATTTTATTCATTATTTTTAAAGTGAGAGGAAAGGAGGGAGGCATAGAGGGGGTGAAACATCAATGAATGGTTGTCTTTCACCTGCCTCTAGCTGGGGATCTGACTGGAGACCTGGCTTGCAACCTAACTGGGAATTGAACCATTGACCCTTGGGTTCACAGGCCAGTGGTTAAGCCGCTGAGCCACGCATGCCAGCTGGGGCCTAAATTAGGATTCTTGTAGGTCCCTTGCTCTTGATCCTGTTAGGAATTTCTTGGCGGGGGAGGGGGAAGGATACACACATACATACAGATACACACACACACACACACACAAGAACAGTGAGAATGGTTTTTGTTAAAGTGTCAATTATTTTACGTGCTATCAGAATCTTCTAAGGGTGGTTGGACGGTTAGCTTGTGAAAAGAGCATGAGGACGATTATGCACTCAACCAGCAGGCTGTCACCAAGCTCTAAAGAAGGGAGCAGGATGGGCAGGCAGGGAGCTCAGGAACAGACATTTTGCCACTCCCAATTTTGCTTAGGGTTGTGCCCACGCAATTTAATGGAGTACAGTACTTAGAAAAAAAATGAGTATGTTGGAGCTAGTTTCCTGGGGAATCATCAGTTGAAGAATCTTAGACCCTTGGCCATGGGCCATAAAATGCACTTGACCTGAGTATGATATAAATATCTTCCACTCCACTGATGTATTGATTTGTTTTCATTTAGCTGTCTCTATGTACCATACACATCCATATCCCTGCCCGAGTTCCCAGAGAGTAAGGGCTGGCTTAGAGAAATTCTTTGAGCAATATAAGAGTCCAAAGAGCAAGATACTTCATATTTATACTGTACCTAAAATGTAGCATTAAGATATTTAAATATTAAGCTTATTTGATCTTCAGCACATTTGACAAATAAGAAAATCTGAGTCTCAGGTAGGTTATATATGTAGTGTGGAGTGTTACTTTAAAAAACATTTTCTGCTGTCTTTTCCTCTTCTTGGTAAATTGGGGGTTTACTGCTGATCGATTGGTCTCCTTGAAGTCCTAATACTATTCAGACCAAGCACTGAGACTGAGACTGATTAGACTAAGGAAGGGGGAGAAGCATGAGTAAGAGGAGGAGAAGGAAGTAAGAGGGGAGAGGGAGAGTGGACATGAATACTCTCAAAATAGACACTTTGAACTGAAAGATGCTGAGTAGTGCTGAATGTACAATTTCAACATTTTCCCTACTTCTCAGTGGGAATGGGAACTAGAAACCAAGTTATTAGTACCCACAATAGACAAGGTGGTTGATATCATGACCTGTACACAAATATCTCTAAAACTAGTTTAATAGGACATACTTAACTCTTACTAAAGAACTCTACTGTTTTCTATTTGATTCTATTTCTTTGTAATTAATGGTAGTCCAGTCTATAAATTGATTTCATGACTGATTGCCAGTCTTGGAAAAAGAGTTATAAATAAGTTATTTTTGACCCACCTCCATAACTTATTAAATGGTGGCTCTGAATTTTCCCCCACTTCCTGTGCTGAATGTGAATGAGTTCCAGGGAGAAGTTCTGCCAGTGAGAGGCACCCAAGGGACAACAAGTCCACCTCACATACTTTCCCAGTTCATAGGCGATACACACTTCCTCCTGCTACTACTGGGATCCCATCTGCTTTCAGCTACAAAATGTTTCTTCCTAGACAAGTTATGGAACTACAAAGCTGCAGGCAAAATATGAAGCAACTTTCATCAAGAATTATCAAAGAGAATAAAAGAAAATATTCTCCTCACTATAAGAGAAAATTCCTATGTAGGTTCACCCTCATTCAGGAGGAAAATATATCCTCAATTCGAGGAGGATAGGGAATAAAAATAAAAACAAAAAAACTCTCTTTCTTCTGGGCCCCATAATGCCACATGCTGGCAGTTGCAACTCCATTAGGCTGAGGATGACCAGGAGCATGGAATCAGGGGCGTGAAAGGGGTGGGGGGTAGTTCCCATTTTACTGATTTACTTTCTCCAACTCCCCACACTGTGCGCATTCTTGGCAACATTTTCCCTCTCTTTGTTTATCTTTCCCATTTTTCTCACTGTCAGTTTTGTTTTGGAGTAGTCTTTAATGTTGAAGAAAAATGAAAAACTAAAAATCTTCTCTTTTCAGTGAGGCAGGCAAGTGAGACTTTTCCCAGGGACAGCAGCACGCTGCCCAGGAATCTGACCTCCCCAGCATCTGCTTTGTCCTCATGACTTAAACTCCTTTACCTTTGGAGTGTTTCTAGGCTGTGGAGGTCCTTTCCAGGAAGATCTTGACTAATCCGGTCTGCAATTCTCATACTTCCTGTTGCCCGTCAGTTGTGTACCTCTCTTAGATTCCTTTCATTCCTCCTGCTGGAGCAGGGAAAACCGTTGGCTGGGCGTAGCTGTTTGCTTCCTGATCTCCCAGCCCAGAGTGATCTATCTATCTGCCCCACCCACCTCTGTTATTTTCTGGCTCAGGCTTGAGCCAGGTGCTCTGGTCTTCTTGCAGTTTTTGGAACAAAAGGACCTGTTCCTGCCTCAGAGCCTTTGCATCAGCTAGTCCTTTTCCTGTAAAGTGCTCCCTTTGGTTCTTCTCTTTCTTTGGGCTCAGTTTAAATATCACATTCTCAGAGAGGTGTTTCTCAATCATATCCTCTAAATAGGCCTCTTGTTATTCCCTATCTTGGTCCTTGGTTTCTTTCATGATACAATCACAACTTGTTAACAGTTTACTTAATTATCTTTGTTTCTGCCTCCTCCACTATAATGAAAGCACCCAAAAGGCGTAATCAATCCTTTGAAGTAGACAGTGTTACCCTATCTTACACATTAAGAACTCTCATTTGCCTTGTGATTAAGATACTGTTGGCAACCTTCAACAAAGTGAGCTCTTTGCCAGGCTCTCCTTTTCCCCCCACTAACATTATTCATTCAATCATTTATTCATTCACTCATCCAGTCAACCGATATTTGTTGAGCACCTACTTATTTTGCTCCAGACTCTGCTATGATGATGAGCAAGGCAGTCCTTGTTCATTTCATGGCATGTTGCAGTCCTCCAGAATGATCATTCTTAAATGCATTTCTCTGCTAAAATCTCCATCAGCCTTCAAATGCCTTCTGGATGAAATCTGAGCTCTTCAGCATGGAGAGGAGTGCCCTCCTTGACCCAGTCCCTCCTTCTTCCCCAACCACATCTTTTGGACCCCATTCCTGTTCTAGGCTCTGCCAGATAACTAAAGCAGAAGCTCCTCTGGAAGGAAGGGAGCAACCACAAAGGTTCCTTGAGCTGGCTACCCCGCACCGCCCCCCCACCCCCCACCCCCCAAATACACACACACACACACTCAGCCTGGGACCTTCACTTACAACAATGGCTCTGGGTTGCTTGAAGAAAATCTCAGCAGGTGTCTTTTTCTGCTGGTTGATCATACAGCCTTTTGATCCTACCTGCTGGGCTGTGGGTTTTTCTAATTGAGATCTCAGTCACAGTGCAGCAGGTCAAGGGTGGAGCTGGCCCTGTAACTTAAGATCAGGCCTCCATAAAGGAACCCCACTTTGCCATGTTACATTGTGGCTGGTGGTGTCAACAATGGCATAAATTTTGCTTGTTCCAAGGATGCCAAATATCTACCAAGTGCTAAAGAAGAGGATGTCAGAAGCTACAAACCTAAGAGCTTTGTAACAATAAGATTTTCCCCTGGATGAGGCAGTACCTTGAATCTGTGCCTTATCAGAAGGATCAGAGAGAAGAGAATTTGTTATTGCAATTTGTAAATATTTATTTCCTTTCAAGTCCATACCTCTTCTTGATTGCTACTGTAGACACTTATAAAACTTACCCCTTTTCATTTTGTTGAATTTAGTTTTTTCCCCCTTGGGGAATTATCATGAACAAAGGACTGAGAGGGAAGGAATTTCTTCAGCTTTCCTGGAAACCTGTAGTGGCTTGCTTTCTAAATGCTTTATGCTTCAGTGTCTGCATCCATAAAATGGAGAATTAGCAAAATTAATGGACCTTTGTCTTTCATAAAATGTCTTATAGGATAGATGCTGTGCAAGTAATATGCTATAGAATGATAGCATTTTGTTAGTGTTTATAAACATAATTTGAATTTCCCATTAATTGGAATTAATCCTATTTATAAGGAAAGACCTTTCCAATTAAATCACTAGTGTGTGAATTTGGGTGGCTTAAGCCTTTATTTTGCTTTACTTCTAATAAAATGGGTTCCTACTTTATTTTAGGTAAATTTTTAATTTGCAATTTCCTTGGGCCAATGAAGAGGTTTCACCTCTATGCAGTTTTTCTAAATATCTTTAATTGTATTACAAAATTTTCTTTGCTATTTTGCCTCTTCTCATTATTGAAAATCATTTTACAGCTGAAGGTTAATAGCAATGTTTATTCAAGGTAATACTACTATGTGCTTTAAAATTTTTAAATAAAAACAAATAACCTTTTATTAAACTACTATTTTAGTGAACAATATTTTATTTTTATCTTAAATTCATGATCTTCCTTCTTCTTAACAATTAAAATTATTTTGAACACTACTAGCTGCAAATGGTAATGAACTGCAAAGCTCTTTATCCTCTAAGTTTTGTCCTAAGTACATAAATGTCCACCTGGTTCTAGCATTGATCTATACTTTTATGCTATCCCCCAACTTACCCTTGTACAATATTTTCTTTTCTTTAAAAGTAAGAGTTCTCAACATTTCTGGATATGCCTTAAATCTAAATCTCAGTTATTTTCAGCGAGTCGCTGAAGGAGCATCCATGACTCCGGGTCCATAAAAAGGTATTTAGCATTATTTCCCCCTGAGAGAACAGAAGAGTTCCAGTACCCACATCTCTTGTGCCCCAAGGGTCTCCAACATCCTAGCTCAGCAAGCTGCGCTGACTGCCTGGGAAGGAGAACCAATACTGGTTCTGAACCTGTCTCGGTGCAAAGTCTGGAGTAATGATGACCAAAGCCCCTGAAAAAAATAGTCATAAGGATAAGTTGAAAAGTGGGCAATTTGAGCAATAATTTTCTGAGAAAAAAAAAAATTGTGGAGTAAATACTCTTATAATTGTCCCCTCCCAAAGCTTTCTGAATAGTCCTTACCATCACTCTCAAGTCACTTGTCACTACTAGTGATGTGAGATATAATCCACTCAAACCTAAGACCTTGGGCAATTGTGTAAAATTTACTAACGTTTTTGAAAGGAAGATCAAGGAAGGTTTTATGTTGCACCCTACGTATGATACACTCATAAAGCCTCTCTCTGTTCAAGCCCCTCTGGCCTGCCACTAGACAGGCTCACGTTACAGCAGACCTCTTCTTGTGTGCCTTCCCCACTGGAAGGCAAGGCTCCACCTCCCAAATCCAACCCCCTCCCCAATCTGCTACTACTTCAGTACAATTGCTTTATGCATAAGCCACTTCACCAAGCTTCTCTAGAGTCTCCAAACTTCCAGGTGCTTAGTACAAAATAATTCTACAGAGTAACTTTGAGTTATGGTTGTATTGATAGGCTGGGATGGGTTTATATACTCAAGGTATAACCAAGTGAGCCAGAGGATCTGGGCTGATTCCTATCACCCAAGGGAGAAGAATAGATCCAAGTGATCTAAAGATGACTTCAAGTTATTGCTACCTCCACATTATAAGCTCTCAGGAGCCTACATTTTTGCAAGTCCTTAGGAAGATGTATGCTTTTAAAAAAATGTGTAATAAGCCCTGGCTGGTGTGGCACAGAGATTAAGGTGCTGGTCTGCAAACCCGAAGGTCGCTGCTTCGATTCCCAGCCAGGGCACGTAACCAGGTTGCAAGCCAGGTCTCCAGCCAGGTCCGTAACTGGAGGCAGGTGAAACACAATCATACATTGATGTCTCTCTCTGTCTCTGCCTCTCTCCCTTCCTCCCTCTCTAAAAATAATAAATAAAATCTTAAAAATAAAAAAATTAAAGATGTGTAATAACCACATGTTGATACCTGCCTTGTTCACTTGGATCTTCCCAAATCACAGAACTTTTTACACTGAACCATTATCACAGTAAATATCCTGAAGATCTAATAGGATGGGTAGAAAAAAGAGTTTCTATCACATACCACATAGGAAACAATTTAATAAAGCCTCCATTATGCATTTCCCCCCAAAGTCCCCTTACAAGTGGGCAATGAGCTTGAATCTTCTTTTCTTTGACCTCTTTGTCCAGGAAGCCCTTGGCCTTCCACCTGCCCGCTCTCTCCTCTATTAGGCAGGCTCTTTTTATCTGCACAGAGCTTGAACCCCAGCAGGATCCTTGCTTCCACCCCACATGGCAGGCTTATCAGAGTATTTATAGCAAAACAAACCTCTTCTTGCACAGGAATTCTCACACCAGCTGGCAAGAAGATAGTGTTTTCTCCATATGTTCCATATCCTTTATTATTTGAAATGTAATATTGTGTTTGTTGAATTTTAGTATATAGATCCAGATTCATCTTTTCAACCGATATTTGCTAAGGATCTTTTCTCTGCCAGGCAATGGGCTAGAAGTTGGGGCTATGGCATAAGCAAGACCCACTACCTGCCCTGCATGAGCTTACTATCGAGCAGGGAAGGACTAGAAAACATGCATTTCAACTCAGAGTGCTAAGTGTGTATTGGGGGAATGTATTGGTTGTGTGAGAACACTTTCAAAAGTCACCCACTCCTTCCTGAGGGAGGAAGGTCTAGGAGGGCTTTCCACAGAAAGTGAATGTTGAGGGAAGGGAAGGATGGAGGCAGCATTCCCTTAGCAAACCTTAGGAGACAGGTACTACACCCAAGGGGCAGAAGGAACGTAGTTCACCTTTGCAACACACAAAGGGTGGGCGAGGAGGGAGTGCAGGTGGGTTAAAAATGGAAAAAGATAAGCCTAGAGAAGAAAAGATCATAAATGGCCTGTAATGACACATTAATGAATTTGAGGTGTTGTTTGTTTGTTTGTTTGCCGGAAGTTAGCAGAAGAGATTTTTGAGCAGACAGACAGCATATTAGCATATTTCTATTTCAATTATTTAGGAAAAAACCCATTGGAAGAAATAAAAGCCAAACCAAGCCAAACCCAACCCAACCCAGGGCACAGGAGTGATGAGAGATGTGTTTGAATTGTGTGCAAAGCCCTGTGAGGAGCTGGGTGACTCCTGTGGCGGAGACAAGCTCAGGAAGACCGTGTAGAGCAAGTGGTTTGGGCAGTAAAGGGGCACGTCAGCACTGCCAATACCCCACCTCTTAAATCAGCTTAATTCTGATGCACATCTTTGAATTCTGGGGAACTTTGGAGACAGTATTACTCACTTCTACAGCCACAGTCCCATTTATTATTTATCTGACACTCCTGATGTCTTTCTTTATCGTCAAGGATATGAATCTGAAGGAATTGTAGAGCTCTGATGATAATTTCCTTGAATAAATTATTATAAGTTTTCAACTTAGAGGAAAACCATCAACTACAATAATAATGTTAGGATCCTTAAACTAATTTTGGTGTCATTTACTGAATGATCTACAAAGGCCAAAAATCCTACAAAAAAAAAGTTGAAGAATGAGGTTTGCAGAATCATTCATTTTTTTTTTCAAAAGAAAATAGCCTCCTTTCTCTGATGAGAGCAATATAAAAAATTCAATATAATAAGATAAATGTATGTCCAATTTTAATTTGTACACTATTTTAAATAATATTAAATAATGTTGAACACCTACTATGTGCCAACTGTGATTTTTGCATTTTGTCATTTAATACTCAAAATCCTCTTATAACCTACATACTAGTAGTGTCATCATTTGCATTTTATTAATAAGGAAACATGTTTGGAAAGACTACAAAACTTGCCACAAAGTCATGCATCACTAAATAGGAAAGCTGAGATTTGAGCTAAGTCTGTCTCCAGAGGTTATGTTTCATTGCTTGTTTCAGTAATCCCTCTTCTTAGAGATCTTGGGGATCCTGGCCCCTTACTTTGGATGTACGTATATCATATGATTTCACTCGTATGTGGAATCTAATGACCCAGCTGGATTAGCAAGGAAAATGGGGACAGACTCATAGATGGAGAGGAGGACAACAGCTAGTGTGAGGTGTGAGGGGGTGGGGCAATTGAACAAAAAGGCTGAAGGACCCCTGGACAGGGACAACCGTGTGGTGATAGCAGGGGGAGGAGGGTATAAGGGGACTAAATAAACGGTCATGGGAAAAATACAATACAGATTAAAAAAATGTCAAATAGACTTTTAAAAAAGACAAAAAGAGACAAATAAGTAGAAGACTAATACAGAAAAGATAACATATTTAATAATCTTGTAATTCCATTGGTGATTCAATAATTTAATTTTAATGTTAACCTCCATAGCTTTCCTTTCTGTCAGACCACCATCATCTTCACTAAAGCCTGTAGGGTACACCCTTAAATTATTCATTTTTCCTATATTTCTATAGTTCTGTCCTATCAAATTATTTTCTATGCTCATCAACTTGTGGGCTATGATTGGTTAAGAAGACTGAATGCTTCTCCCATCATGGTTTTCAGTTGTTGGGAAGGCAGTTTTCTGTAGTGCAAGGAGGATGTTATAATGGTGAAGAACAGCTCTCGCTTTGAATTTTATCTTTATCATTTCCTAGCTGGATGTGCTTAGAGAAGTTAAACTTCCCACAGCATCAGTTTCTTGAACTGTAGATTTGATTATTGACATCTGCAGGCACCTGTCAAGCATTTGATAAGGAGTAGCTTTATTTGAAGTGAAATCTGCTTTCTCTAATGCTACCATAGATTAAACTGTTTCAATAGGTTCCTCAGTTCTGGCATGGTTTGTTCACAAATACTCTTTTCCTTACATGGCACCATATGTACAACATTTCTGAATAAATGCTTGATTAAAAGGTTGGCAAGTGATTCTAGAGGTTATGATTAGGGAGTAAGGTTCACTGGCTCAAATTGCCATATATAAAATCTGTCTATCAGAATCAGCTGCCCATTTGGCTCCATTTCATGCTCAGAACGAGGTAGTTTTTTAGTAATAAGTCATTTGTTAGAGTTCGGAAGTTCGTGGTCAGCTCACCCTCCTGTGCACAGGGCTGACTACTGGCTTGAGCCTGTGCCACTGACTCAAAGGTTGTATTTGCCTTCACAACTCAGGTAACAGGTTGTTTTTCAGGCACTGTGCCAAGCATTAGGGTGTAACACACACTTGAACTCAGACAAATGACAAGCGTATCCCTTGTTTGTTGGTTTATTGATTGATTGACTTTTAAAACACAAGGCTTCTCTCAGGATAGCCAGGGTTCCTTCCCTGGAAATCTTATAATAGTGAGGGTTCTATTATGATGGTATTTATTGGAAGGGGATCTAAACTGTAATGTAGTGCAATTATAATCATAAATATAATTATGACTGTGTAAGTGCTGAGGGAATACAGTAAAGGAGATTAATTAGAGACAGGTGGTTCTAGTACTCCTCCAAGAGTTTCTGATTGATTCAAGGGGATATCCTGGTCCTCTTTAGACTTCCCTGTGCTCCCAAGGGACTCCCTTCTACTACAAACTTATGTTGGGGAAGGTGAGAGTCTTTGCATCTGTATCCAAGTCAGAAGGATATTTGGGTTTCAGCTTTTAGGTCTTACCTTATTTTTTTTTTAAGGTTTTATTTATTATTATTTTTAGAGAGAGGGGAAGGGAGAGAGGCAGAGAGGGAGAAAAACATCAATTTTTGGTTGCCTTTCACCTGCCTCCAGCTATGGACCTGGCTGGAGACCTGGCTTGCAACCTGGTTATGTGCCCTGGCTGGGGATTGAACCAGCGACCTTTGGGTTTGCAGGCTGGTGCCTATCCACTGTGCCACCAGCCATGGGTTCCCCTTATTTTTTAAAAATAACTAATATTACTAGAAAATATTCTATTATCCATTAAAGAACTTACCTTTGAGATCTCTGATAATGGAAGTTGTTCCCAATTTTGAAAAATAGCCTTTTAAAATGAAGTGACATACAAACATTTAGGGTTATCACCCCTCTGCCCCCATTCTGTATGATTTATGAGACCCCGTAAGTTACAAAGCATTAATGCATCCTGACATGGCCGTCACTGGGGCACTGTGGTCACTTTCATCTGGCTGACCACGCACGCAGTCTTACCTTAGAGCAGGTATATAACTGCTCCACATCCTTTTGTCTTCCCATACACCTACTCATTTCACAGCCTGGCATACTTGACAAGAGACTCTCTTAACGTTGAGCAATAGGGTCAACTGCTAGAGGTATAACATTTATTTTTCAGTAAGTTATTTTGGGCGGATGCAAACATTTTGATCATTACTGACACTAAAGTTAATTTAACAACTAACTCAGAAAATAAAGATAGCCCTAGGTCTTTCTAGGTACCCTTAGCATTCTAAGTTTAGGATGCTTATGCACTGCAAGCAGCAATAATAAGTTCCTGCGTAACTTATCTAGGCTGTCCTTGGTCTTAAGATTAGTTTAACATATAAATACATGTTTAATAATCATCAGCAAGAAGCTGAAACAAAACTAGTTAAGGCCCAAGCTACACCAGAAAAGAGAATTCTATGGAGCTCTTAACTCCAAGGTAATAGAATCAAGTGTACTGTGCTGACCATCAACTGTCAGGAACACCGAGTTCCAACTTCAACTTGGCTATGACTCACTCTACAATCCCAAATGAGTCACTTAAACCCTCTGCTCCTCAGTTTCCTCACTTGCCTCCTTTTTATATGTACACAATGACCTTACATAAGACTTTTTAAAAATGACCTGTTTTCAAGCATTTGAAAGGGAAATCGTTTTACAGGAACAAAGAAAAAGAACTTTTAAAAAGCCAACTTCTAGCCTGGGTTGATTTTACATCAGTACCAAATTACAGTCTGCTGCCCTATAGGGTTAGAAAGCAGCAGTTAAGCAAAAGTGAAGTTCCAAGAATCTGCATTATTCAAGTGCCAGCAAGCAAAAGGTAGCTTGTCACGTTCCTAAACCGCTGGCAAGATGGGACCAGGCTAAAGCAGGCAGCTGGGTGGACTGTAGGCAGGATGTAACAGGGCCCCAGGGTTCAAAAGGGAAGGGAAGGGTGAAGTGACCTATGGCTTAACAAAGTGGTTAGTTGTCATCATGTGATCCCAATATGTTTATTTCTTAAACAGTCACCCCAGACTGAGGTGGACAAAGGACTTCTTCTTAGCTACAACTGAATGTTATCAACAAACAAGGTGAAAGAAAGGAAAAGAATGAATGGAAGAGAAGGACTGTGATTATTTGAATTATTAAAAGTGATCAACAATTGATTCTTTAAAGGCTCCGAGTACAACATGTCACCATCACTTTATAGCCACAGCTCCCAGCACTGCCTGTAGAAGGAAGCTAACAGCTGCACAGACAACAGAGAAAGAAGCTGCTTGCTGTCTGGGCACCTTCAGACGACAGATAGCCATTAGGGTATTTCACCTTGAAGGTGTATGTGTGATTACACAGAACCTTCACTTTGTCATTTTTTTTTTTTTTTTTTTGGTGTTTTAATAATGCTGATGCAAAATGAGAGTAAAATTACAGGTGCCAGTTCCCAGTGTGGAATGCTGATAAACAACTTACCATTTTGCAGTGGCTGGTCACATCTGGAGCCTTTTGGGATGCAAAAGTACTGGAAGGATTATTGCAAAACTTAAAGACACTTTTGCTGCCTTTACTTTGTTGTTAACCTAAATTAGTGAGGATTTTTTTAGGGGGTGGAAAGGGAGCCCTTTTTTTAGAAAGCCATAATGCTTATATCATAAATTTATTTAGTTAAACACTAATCAAATAGCAAAATAGAAAAGGTTAGGTTTAGAGTAGTTGCTTGAAAACTTTTCTAAACCTTAAATGGACAGAGGCTGGTGTAAAACTAGGGATTGGTGGATTATAGTTTATTAATTTTGGTATGCTAGTAAATTTTCCAATTTAAATAACCTGCTTAAACTTGATTTGTCATTGTTGATACCTCCCCTTACAATGTTGAATTAGCATTTAATTGCATAGCATCAGAATAATAATATAAATACAACTGCGTTGTTCTTATTCTTTATGGAGTCATGCTTTCCATAATGGCAAAAGAACGTTAACACAAGGACACAATGTATCCTCACTTTTGCTCATTTTTAATAAAACTCCTCTTTCAGAATGCAAATATGTCTCTATGTTTATATCTACTTTAAAGCTATTTGGGCCTGTCACCAGGACTAGACATAGATGGATGAGGAAAGTCTGGGTCTCGGCCTTTAGAAAAATATTTCTTCATTCTTACACACTTTCCATCAGGTTGCTGGAGGAATAATTATCCACGTGCATCCAGCAAGTAGTGCTTGCTCCTACTGTTCTCTTTTCTTCTTGTACCCCAAGGTTGAAAACATGCATCCAAAGCTTAGGCTTCAAACTGGTCACTGCCCCTGAAGTCTGGCTTTTAGGAGATTATTTGCTATATTTGTCACGTAGGAAATCAGACATTTTAATGAACAACATGCTTTTCTATAGCATTCCATGGACTGACAGGGTGGAGATGTGTGAGATGATTTGGTTAGACTCCTCACAGTTTTCCAGAAATCATTTCCTGTGATATCATGGAGTACATTTCTTACATTTCTCACAGGGCTTCCTTGTCAAAAATAGTCCTCTTATAAGCTAAATAGCAACTTATGAAGCTTAATAGATTTTATTACTGAACACTGCAGCAGTGAGCCTGCCTGCTATGTGAAGTATTCTAGCGTTCTTCATGCAAATGAGCAGATACACTTACCAAGTCAATCTTGAATTTATGGGATAAAAACGCCACTGTGGCTGTGCCCTGCTCGTGCATGTAGGCACAAGCACACACTGGCTTGGACATGTATTAGCACCAGATGTTACTGCACTAAGAAGATAATTTGTTGACTAAAATCTGTGTATCTGAATTAAATGGGGCCTCTGTGGAGCTCTCTTCAATTCCAGTCCCTTCTGCCTAAAGTCTGATTTTAAGCCCTATTTCCTCTTTTGACAGTAACGTAAGAAGATTTCTGGTTGACTAGGTAAAGAAGTCAAAAAGAGTTTTTCCCCCCTTCTCCTAGTTTCTGCTTATTACTTGGAAGCGATACTATATGAGTTTTGTGAAAAAAGGAAAATTGGACTCACGTGGTGAGTGAGGAGAAGGAGATGAACTATGCTGAGCATCTGATATAGGCTAAACTCTTTTCATAGATCATCTCATTTATTCCTTACAACAAACTAAAAGGGAAACAAATGTTATTCCCAATGTATAGATGAGTAAACTGAATCTGAGAGAGGTTAAATAACTTACCCAAATTCACAGAGCTCATCTTTAGAGGAGCCAGAATTTACATCTGGGTCTACCTCTAAAGTTTATGTTATTTCCATTGTATTGTGCTACCTTTCATGAATTCTAAAACTTTGTACAGGAAGAACGAGTGACAGAAGTCATTTGGAGAACATCTCATATTATTTGAAGTTCATTTGCAAGCCTAGTTCCTAAATCTATATATTTCCACTAAATATGTGGGAAAATGGGCCTGTTCTTGAATCTTCTATGGTCCAGCCTACAGCTTACAATTAGAAAACACGTATCTGGAAAGAGTTTCATTTGGTAGCTACAAAAAAAAAACACAAAAAAACAAAAAACAACCCAAAAACAAAAAACAACCAACCAAAGGAAAAAAAAAAAAAAAAACAGTTGGAAACTTTCGTTTTAGGTACAATAAATCTACAGTGTACTTGGTAGTGACCTTTTCATTTCTGGTATGACTATTTTAGCCAAAGCTCTATTCATTGCCAGGAAGAGAAAGCCACTCAAGGAGAGTTTATTGTGAGGTTAAAACGAGCCATCTTCTGGACATCCTAAGGAAAAAAAAAATCAATGTACACATTGGACTTGATTAAGAACTAGACCTAGAAACAAGGTACTTCATCTGTCTCCCATCACTTCATGCTTTACTGTTTTTGCTTTTCCCCCTCTGCATATCTACTCCATTCTCCAACATTCTCTCTCCTCACCTGCATGCTCAAAGTTAAAAATAGCTACTACTGATCCCAAGTTCTCATGATCACCAGATTGCCACCCGAACACACCCTTGAATCTTTTTCATTTCAAAAGGAGCTTTGATTCCTCAGTGCCATTGAGTATCCTTGGTCACATGTCCACTAGTGTCACAAGGGAGAAAGGCACAAACATGGTTGCTACATCTGCCTGTTTACTCAGGTTTACAGGTACCAGCAGTTAGTAAGGAGTCTACATGAAGCCGGTATTCCAAATATATCTCCAACCATAAACAGAAAGTATGTGAGTGTAATTTTACAGTTTTTGGAGTGTTTTCACATAGTTATCTTGGATCTAGAAATATTTATCCCCATTTTACACTTAAGGAAACTATGACCAACCAGTTGAATAATTTGCTGACAGCCATTTGGCAAAGAAAATGGAGCACCCAGTACTAGAGACTAAGCCTAGGTCTTCCCATCCTACTAAGCGGTCTCTTTGTCCATCGAAATGGACACAATTTATGGAAGGCAGTTGTGGTGGTAGTGGTCTTAAATCTACAGTTTAATTCACAGTTAGCATTCAGGAATGAATTTGCTAATTTGAAACCCCAGCGTATTTTGTCTTCCCTTCATGGTACCACGTTATTGTGTTGTATCTAAAGAGTAGAAGTACATTCCACTGGAAGCTTGTCAATGCATTTTCCTATACTACTATAGCATAAAAATGTAGGAATTATGGGTACTGTGGAAAATATAAGCTGGGTGGGTTGTATGGGGATGTAGAATAATTGTAGTTCAATTTTGTACAGGTAATAGAATAGGCCTTTAACATGTCATGTGACAGTGTGGGGGAGCTGGAACATGTTTCTGGAGCACAGGTTCTATGAAGGTGAGGATGTCTGATGTTTTGAAAATGCATGGAGAAATGAATTCTTAGTCAGTCTGCAACCAGGCATAATTGTGTCAGTTATTTTTGTCAATGACACCTGAACCTCAAACCAAAAATTGAAAAAAGAATTGAATGAAAATGCTTGGAGTCACCCTCTCTGCCCAGAGATAATGCAATGTCCCTGTGCTAAATCCTGTTAATTTTTCCAAAATGTAAAAAAAAAAAAAAATTTAAGAATGAAAGGAATTTATTTCTGTACTCAAGGAAAAAAAAAAAACAAAAAAAAACAGTCTAGTATAATGGAAAGTCGAAATGCATCAGAGTAAAAAACATTTCTTTATGTCATTCCTAATGGACATATCTACTGGCAATGACCACTAGGGTAAGAAATGGATGGCAATTTTTCATGCAAGAGCATTACAAATAAATTCCTGTAGTGCTTTAAATGTCTGAAGAAGTCTCTGTAAATGGACCTTAAATGGTTACACAGCTAACATTCAGATATCAAAGAATTCAGCAAAATAGAAACTGTTTAAATATTAAACATCAAATTTTCCTTCTTTCAAATGACTAATAACTTAGCAATAAAAATGGTCTTTGAATCTTGCCATCACAAGATCTTAGTCAGGCAGTGCATTTAAAATAAAAATTTGCAAGCAGTTCTTATTTAAGCAAAATTAATAACTGAGAAAAGAGGAGTAAATTAGTAGCCTGCCTCCAACTCACCTTGACCGGACAGTAGTTCACCTCCCTTGCAGCACAGGCTCGTCCTCTGTGGCACTGCTGGCAGAGCAAAGTGCCCAGGGTCGATGCTCTCAGGGAAGTGTGTCCCCACAGAGGAAAGGCACGAATTCAGTTCTCTGCAGCCACTGACCTACCCCTCATCACTAAGAGAAGAAACATGCAACCATAAAAGAAAATCACATGGTAGAGAAGGAATTGTAAAATATGGAAAACAATAAAGGAAGAATCTTTGGGTTTGAAAACAATGGGGCACCCCAACAATAAAATCCCTTTGACCATAGAGACGAGGAAATAATTCATTAAGATGTGGATAGAGAGGCAAAGGAAGGGTAAGGTGACTTGATAAAGCTGTCCCCAAGAATCAGCTCCTGAGTTTGAGTTCCCAAATGGCAGCCTATTGTTGAACCAAAGAGGGAAAGTAAGAACCAATCAAAAGCAGCAGAAGGAGTTCTAACCTGGGAGGAGTGGAGCACTAGAGAACATCAGCATTCTTTTCCTGTACTTATGATCTTCTGATTCTGTTTCATTCTCAAGAGCACATTCATAGAGAAAAAATTAAGACATCATTGAATCTTGAAGCTAACAATAACCTAATGCTTACTAGTTCAACCACCTTATAGACAAAGAAAGACAAAGGAGAAAAAGGAAAAGGAAAAGAAAAAGAAAAAAGATTCAGGAAGACCCAAGAGTTCTCCAAAGTCATGTACATACACATCAGGGTGGAGAGCTAGAGAGAACCAAAGTCAAGTTCTCGAAGATCTGAGGACAGTGTTTTTGGAGTTCCAGTAAATTTTCTACACTTTTGAAGACTTTTAGCTATGGGTTTACACTGGAACACTTAACTTCAATAAATAAGTTAAAAATGAAACACTATGGTATAGTTAATATACTAAAACTGTTTTTAATAAATAGTGACTTCTATAGGAAATATGACCACTCTCAGTTAACCTATGAATTACATTTTGGTTTTGCAAATGATTAGGCAATGGTGTGCTGTTGGCTGTCAGAGATCATTTCCCAGATACTGTCACCAAGTGGGTCAGGTGTTATAGAGTATAGATTGACATTTGGACCAGTACATTTCTTTAGTGAAAATGAGGAAGCAAGAGAATCTGAGCTGCATTGTAGGCAATAACATTGCTTCCAAAGCATTCACTTTATTCCTCTCATTTATTTGGAGTAATGCACAAAAATGATAAGGATTGTAAGGAGTCAGGAGAGAAGTGGTTTAACTGGAGTAGTTTGCATATTGAGAGCTTCTGTTCTGGAGGTCTTTAGACAAGTGTCTCATGTTTTCATCCCTAGAAGAATGAAGAATGTGTGTGTGGATCATTGCAGAAGTGACCACTTTTTTTTTTTTGGAGATATCAAAGATCTCATTAATTAATTATTAAGGAGAATTCACAATGCCATACATACATGGGCAAATAAGGTATGTTGAAATGAATTTTAAGATAGATCCAAAAATAGAAAAAAAATATGCTAATAGCCACAAGTAAACAATTATTGCATTCCACCAGACACAACTGGGTTTTATCATCAAGAGTTGCGTATTTATCAATTTTCCACAAGTAACAAAATTGTGAAGCAGCTCAGAGACAATGGAAGGTCTCTTAGTATCAGAAAAAGTAGGATGTGTTAGACATATATGACTTGTTTTCACCTGTGGTATTTTAATCCATTAAAATTTACACTTTTTCCTACAAAACTCAATAGAGAGGTAATAGCTTAACCTGGATCCCTTGGTGATAGAGTATAAATGGGAAGCAAGATCTGTCCAATTTCAGCACATTGCTCTTAACTTAAAGGACAGTAGTTCTCAACTAGGAGTGACTGTATATCTCAAGGGATATACAGCCTGGAGACATTTTTGGTAGTTACCTTCGCGGGGTACTCTTGGCTTCTACTGAGTAGAACCTAAGGATGCTGCTGAACATCATACAATGCATAGGAAGGCCCTCCACAACAACAAAAAACATACCTCTTTTTGAAAAATATTTGCTTTAAAAGGTGGTATTTCCTTTGGACCTATGTAAGTTATAAATGACTAAGAACTTACATGCCAAAGTCACTATAAAAAGCAAAAAGTACACTTTTCAGAGGAGCATCTACTTAAGCCTCTCCCATTAGTATGTAAATCATTAAAGAATCTAAAGGGCTAAGAGCAACAGGTAAGATTCAATGAGAACTTGTGATAATTTGAACAGTACAAACATTGGCTAATAGCATCACAGTAGTACTTATTCAACTTCCTCCCAGGCACTGCTTAGGGGAGAGGGGGTCATGGCAAGTAAAGTATTCTATTGGCAATATTATTATGAAACTTACCTGCATTTGGAAATAAAAGTAAATGAGAAGCATTTATTTCAGTATTAGATTAAAAGTAAGTTCGATTCTGGCATAATTTTAAATTTTCTTTTAATATCTACTGTGCACTAGATATAATGTGAGGTGCAAGTGATATATGAAGATAGAAGTTTATGAGCTAGTGGAGAAGATGAACAAAGCATGATCAGCCCCAGATTTTAAGAGAAAACAAGCTTAAAATTGCAAAGAGGAAAGGGGGAGGCAACTCAAAGAACTCAGGCTGATCCTGGGAGGATGGACTAGGAGAAGAGAAGTAGAGAGATGAAGAACTCTGGGCAGGAAGAATTGCACTGTTCAAAGCCATAAATACAGGAAAGATAGAGGTGTTGTGGCAGTATAAGTGAAGGGATAGAAAGGGCAAGGGGATCTATAGAAGATGACAATGGAGAGAGGGCTAGGGGTCTGACCAGAAAGAGCCTCCTACTGGGTTGTTTCCAGGTATTTCGTTTTTGTTTTGTTTGATATAATAAATAACATGACTCTGAATAGCGCATGCCTTTTGTGAATGTATTTTTAAAACTTTCTCTTAGATAAACACATAGGAGCAAATTTTCTGGAGTATTTATTTATTTATTTATAAGAAATAACTTACAATTTTTCAAAGGAGTTGCACCATTCTATACTTTCACCAGCAATGATGAGAATTCCTGCTATTCCATATCCTTATCAATATTGAATGTTGTCAATGTTTTAAAGTTTAAGTCATGTTAGCGGAGTCATAGTGGTATATCAGTGATTTTAATTGGCATTTCCCTGATGATTAATAATGTTGGATATATTTTAATGTACTTATTGGATATTTATAAGTCTTCCTTGTTGATGTTTCCCAGTGTTTTACTCACTTTGAAAGTTACACACACACACACACACACACACACACACGCACACATATGCACACACATATATTTTAAACATCAGTCTGTGGCTACCACTTATATGCCCCAAACTGGGGACGTGGTCTACAGCCCAGGCATGTGTCCAGACAGAGAAACAAACAAGTGACCCTTTGGTTCTCAGGCACTCAATCCACTGAGCCATGCCAGACAGGGCTAAAGTGTTCTATCTTTTTATTGTTAAATTATCATTGTTTTTTGAATATGTCTTTTGCCAAATATATATAATGAATTTTTCTCCCACTCTGTAGACTGCCAATTTATTTTCTTAACAATATCTTTTGATAAGCAGGGATTTGTTGACTTTGATAAAGCCCAATTTGCCATTATTTCCCTTTTATGAAATATCTTTGCCTACCCTCATCATGAAGATTTTCATCTATATATGTTCTTCTAAATGCTTTTTAGTTTTAACTTTTGTACTTAAGTCTATGGTGCATCTCAAATTAATTTTTTGAATATGACATGAAATGAATCATTTCACTTTTTTGCACATATGGGTATCCATTTGTCTCAGAACCATTTACTGAACAAAACTATCACATCAACCCCACTGAATTTCTTTGCCCCTTTGCTGTGAATCTTTGGACCCTATGAATGTGGGTCTATTTCTGGACTTCTCTATAACATTTCATTGATTTGTCTGACTATCTTTTGATCAATACTACTCCACTTTGACTATCATAGACTTATAATAAGTCTTAAAATCAGGTAGATTAAATCTTTCAACTTTGTTCTGTTTTCAAAATTGTTTTGGCTGTTCTAGGTCCTTTGCTTTTTCATGTATATTTAATTTAATTTAATTTTTCATATATATTTTAGAATCAGCTTGTCAATTTCTATCAAAATGCTTTTGAGTGGGTTTACATTGGAAAGGACTGTAAGGTCACATTGGAAAGAACTGACATATTGACAATGTTGAGTGTATCAATCCATGAACATGTTTATCTCTATTTAGGCCTTTTTTATCTTTTCAAATCTCTCAGTAATACTGCATATATTTTTTAACATAGAAGTCTTGTACTTCTTTTATTCAATTATTCCTAAATATTCACATTTTAGATGCTATTATAAATTTTATTTTTCAATCCTATTTGCTTTTATAAAAAATTTAAAATCCTTATTGTTTTCTCAGTGTGAAAAATATAAAGCCATAGGAAATAAAATATTAGTTATAATACTACTGTCCAAAGATAATTCTTATTAGCACATTGGTATATATTCAATAAGCTTGTTTACATGCACAGTGATATTCACATATTTAAAATATATAAATGTTAAGCTTAACATACTTTTTAAAATAAAACTTAAATCTAACCAATATCAGTATTAGTCAAAAAGCATTAAAAGGCAACTCTAGACTTATTTTGGGTTATCTTTTTATAATTCCTATATACATTCTTATTTTAAATTAGAACATAATTTTTCCACAGAAACAATGTTAAGTGATAGGTTATCCATTCAGGTAAAAAGTAAAGCAAAAAGTTATCTACTTAATCTATAAGGGCATTTAGCTCTCTGACCTGAGCCTATTTCTAAACCCTTTTATGGGAGCATGGTTCTCATGTCTTTATTTTCTATAAGTTTGGATCCCTTAAAACCCTTTAAGGAGAGAGACACAGGATGGAGCTGGTAAACAAGGGTGAAGAAGTCTTAGCAGGAGCAGGGCATTGGAATCCTATAAGGAATCCTGTACCAACACTGACCCTGGGGCTCTTATAGGCAAGTTTCAGAAGTGAACGGGCTCTGGCAGCAGCAGAACTAAGTAGCAGCAGGCAAGCTGTCCATCATTCCCAAAGCAATTCTACTGAGTCAGAAAATCAGAAGGTCCAATCTCAGGGTCATTGTATTGTCAGAGAAACATGGGCCAACAACTAAGAAGAAATCTCAAAATAATTTAAACACTTGCTTCTCTCAAACACTGTGCTGTCAATGCATAGTCCAGAGAAACATTTTGTTTAAATCTTTTGCTCCCTCATGGGTTTCATCCTATAGGTTTTCTCGATTTCCTTTCTACAAATCCTGTTAAAACTTTATTCCTAGCCATATCCCATGCACCTTTTATATTTTCCTCCTATTCCCTTTCTCCCAATTCTTCATTCCCTTAGTCCAAAGAAGCATCCTGGCAATGGTGAACTCACTCTGAGTAGAAGGGAAGGCCTCTACCTCACAGCTTCCATTCCATCTCCCGGCGTGAGGTCCCGAAGTCAGAAAGAGCCTATGTAACTGGGAAGGCATCTGGGAAGTCCTGGAGGCTAGGGAAAGAAGACATTCCTAAGAATGGTTTTATCTTCTTACACATAAAGATAATATATATACAGAAGATAGTACTCTAGAAGTAAGTTATTTTCAGGAACTTTTCATCCAAGTCCCTTTAGGGACTTTTTTTTAAAAAAGATTTTATTCATTATTTTTAGAGAGAGGGGAAGAAAGGAAGGAAGAAAGGAAAAGAAACATCACTGTATGGTTGCCTTTCACCTGCCTCCAGCTGGGGACCTGGCGGGAGGCCTGGCTTGCAACCTGGTTGTGTGTCCTGGCTGAGAATTGAACCAGCCACCTTTCGGTTTGCAGGCCGGCACCTATCCACTGAGCTACCAGCCATGGCTTAGGCCTGTTATTAAACTATCCAACAGATTGGCTCAGCCTTGTGCTCCAGGATGGCATACATTTGGAATTCCTGGGAGTGGTAGGTCAGGAGGGACCTACTTTGGCAGTGCCAAGCAGGGGAGCTGGCACAGGGGCTGCCCACACTGTGCTGATCTTTTTGTCTGATACTTGTTTTTAGTTTCACTTTCTTTTCATTGTGGTCTCTTCCTACCTGACCTGAACAGCACCATTCTTCTGGTTAGTAAGTTAATTTTAGTGATAACAGCATATTGCCATTCAAGTGGCCTCTCAGGTCACAGTATATTGTAGAGAGAAGATTGTTAATTAAAGGGTAATGTTTTCTAAATTTGGAAGTAATTCCCAAAGTTAATAGTTATTAGTTACCTGGAACGTGTAAAAAAATCATCAGTATATAAAATCAGTACATAATTAGTAAGCTGCCCTCCAAGAAGCAGATCACATCATACTCTGTCCAAAAGAAACAGCTTTGCTGACAAGGCACTGACATAGTTAAGAGAAACCATGAATCATAAGGGGCCAGGAAAATGGTGCTTCCCAGCTCACATTCAGAGGCAGCATAATTTATGAAGCACTGAGGACAGTGGGAGGTAGGCTGTCAGAAATGCTAAGTTCTCTGTGGAATTATTACATTCCCTTTGAAAGATTCGATGTCATTGAAACGAGGTAATCTGGGGAAGCTTGGAGGTTCTGTGCAATTGGGAAAAGTGCAAAGATACTTGGAAATGAAACCAAATTTCTTCAGCCCTTTTCCCACTGGAAATCAGGCCCAAGGTCTTATGAAAACAGACTTTTTTTTTTTTTTTTTTGCAAGCATTAAGAGGAAATACTGCAAGGATGCCTATGGCACATGGAAACTTCTGGATCCACCAACACCAGACCAGTCAGCGCTATGCAGAAATTGTATGGACTCTACTTTAAGATCTACATTTTCTTTACCTTCCTGCACATGTTTTTCAATTACTTAAGATCATATATTGCCTATGGGTTCAAGGGAAAGAGATGATGTAAGAATTAACAATACCTGTTGATGACTTGAGCAAACTTATTATTAGTTATTATACTTATTTATTATTCCTTTTGATAAGTAATAATTTCTAATATTTATTATTGGGTACTTACTAGTGCTGAAGGCAGCGTTGAATACTTTGCATGGATTATTTTATTTAATCCTGCTGTAAATATAAGCACTGCCTTCAATTTACAGATGGGGAAACTGAGGCCAAGCAACTTGCTCAGGATCACACAATTTATCGGAGGTGGAATTAAATTTTTTAAAAAAGGTGGAGCCTATATTCCAGTCCTTTAGCTTTTATAAAGGTATTAAGTTTTAATCTAATAAAAAGATTAAAATGACTAAATCTACCTGACATTTTGGAACAGAATATGATTCACCTTGAAGAAAAGCACTCTGGATTGTGGCATGACAGACTATTTCTTTTTGTCAAGTCCTTTTTAAACAACTCCTGCCTGGTCCACAGTGGCTCTGTGACATGTACTCTCTAAATGTAGATGAAATCACTCCACTGTTAATGCCTCAGTGGAATGTTCCTTCAACAAGAGAAGACATTTACTCACTTTGGAAAGTGGTGTCTGCAACCTACTCCAAAACCATCTCGTATGTTCAGGCTCTTTTTCTTCCTATCTGTTCACGTACTCAGCTTGTCCATTAGGGCTTGGACCATAAAGAGATTTCTTTTAATGGGTTACATTATTTTCTGTCAAGCAGCCATTTATTTCTTGGAGGTCCATTGTACCCACTATCCATTTCCATAGGAGTAGGTAGTCCTGTTTCTGAGGTATTTAAAAGAAATTTTATAATGGTTACCATGGTGACAGAGGATGAGAACATTACTTCCAGCCATTTAAAATGATAATTTACAAAAACAAATGCATACACTTTGTTTACCACCTGGCCATTTGAAAGGTCTAGGGTAATTTGATTGGCAGTTTGAAGAAACATTTCACTCCTTACTTCTTTGCATCAGGTAGCTAGCTACCTGGTCAGGAAATTGAATTCTGGAAACAGGAATGGCCACAAAGCAATTTCAGCAACAGTTTCTGCTGAACCTTTGCAGTAAACAATGCCATTTCCTGGGTGCTGAATGATTGGACTTCAAAATGAACCATCAAGCCCACCAGGCGAGCTTACTAGGGCAAGCTGGCCTGCTTTCCAGGCTAGGAGTTAAGTTTTTCTCTTTTGAGTCAAATATCAGAAATAAGCCCATCCCATTTATGTATGATACCAGAATAAGTAGAGGTCCCTCACAAGGGAAGCCTTCGGATTCAGTTCAGTTTAACCGAAGGTTATGGGGTGTGTGGCACTGTGGAGAGAGCGCAGGCTTCAGGCCACCAGAGCTGGGTTCAAATTCCCCCCTCAGTGTGTGCAGCCCTGGGTGAACCATTCACATGCTAAAGGCTTTTTCTGTATCTAGAAATGAAAGACAATCATGTCTCCATTGGCAGGGTGTTTTAAGTATTAGAAATAATATGTATATAATCCAGGCCCCCCATTTTCCTACCTTGGAGAAAAAAACAAAAGCTAGAAGCAGTTCGAGGCTAATTATATCCTTTATTTGGGTTTTTCACAGCACAAAACAGAGCTCCCTAGAATAACGTCCCTCCATTCATCTCCCCAAAGTCTTGCTTTCATAGGGCTACCCCTTCTTTTTTTTCCTCTCCCCCATTCCTTCAACTCCATGAGTTCTGTCTCTCTGGCTCCCACTTTCTCAATTCTGTACTATAAATTTTGATTGTGGCAAAAGTCTGATTGCCCTCAGAGGGCAGAGGCTAAACTCTGTAGAGCAAAAGTTAGAATTCTCTTTAGATTGCAGCAGGGGTGTGGTGAAAGCTATGAACACACCCTATGAAAAGATTGTTCCGTCACATACATATAACACTCACCTCAGGGCTCAGGTGCTCAATAAAAAGGTTCTAGATTAAGGAGCATCTACAATGCGTCAGATATTTAATCTTACGTGTATGAAGGTTTGAGCACCATAATGAGCAAGGTAAGATCCTTGCTTCAAGGAGTTCACAGTGTAGCAGTTATTGTTGAATCCAGGTATGGACATATACTCAGTCACTTCCATCAAATATCTTAAGCATAATAAAACATTTTCATGCAATAAATGACAAACTAATATACTAGTTATATCACAGGGCACTAATTTCAAAATGACCAGGTAACATTTCTTAAAATACAAACAACCCAAACAAAAAAATCCAACACACCAAAAGCGAGTTATTTAAGACATGCATTTACTCCTTTTATATTTAGCAGCAAGTGGCATCAGTGGTTTGTACGATAACTGAAGCATTATCAATGTACATAAATTGTGTCATTGCTTTTTTTATCAATTATGTCATCTATTCTTGGATTACAATGATAAATATAAATATGTCATTCATTTTTTCTTCTTTCCTCTTCCCTAACTGCCACTCTATGCTAGCCCTAAATGGGTTCTGGACTCTAAAATCAGCTACTTATGAACTATATGTTTCAGCAAATTAGTTCACCTCTCAATGCTTCAGTTTTAACATCTGTTCAAGGGAGGTCAATTTAACTTCATAAGATTGTTGTAAGGATTAAATGCAATAATGTATCTTTAGCACCTTACAGAGTCTGGCACACAGTACCGACAATTAATAAATGGTTACTATTATTGCTGTTATTATGTTTATTACAATTGCTGTCATACCAATTTATTACAGGAGCTGGGCTCTGTGAGGTACAAACAGGAAACAGCTTTATTTTAAAATTTCATTGCCTTCAAACATGTTCTGTTTTATCTCCCTTTCCTGCTCCTGGATGATACCTCAGACAGAGTCTGTATGCTTTCCTGTTATATTAGGATACTAGTCTTGTTTTCAGGATTTAAAAAGCCCAGTCCAATCTAAATCAAAACTTCCATTTACTGTCCAGGTTAAAGCTTCTCTCCTCTCCCCATTTAGGCCCGGCCAGTGAGCCCACAGATCAGGCGCTGTGCCTGGCCCCTCCTTGCTGTCTGTTCTCTGTCACCTGCTCTGGCTCTCTCCAGATGGGGGTTAGGGGAAGAAAGGGTGGTGGGGACTGGAGAAGATGATAGCCACTGCTCCTTGTACTGCTTTCCCATTAAATGGCCTTGATCCTAGCAAGTGTCAATCCTCTCTTCTAAGGAACTCTTAGGTGGATTCTGCTAAAACTCCCACTCCTCTACCTCCCTGCTGTGAAGAATGCCAAACATTCCTCTGTTCTCCCCACAGGCAGCCCTGAAGCCCAGCTCCCTCCCCTACCGTCTATTTGGTTTGTGGGAAAGCCCCAGACCCTTTTCCCATCAAATTCTACAAGGGCGTACTTCACCATTGCTATGCTGTCTGTCCCTGTCCATGTCCAGACAAAGGTCAGAACCAGCCTCTCTGTTCCTCAAACTCCAGGGAACATGTGATTTCAGACAAAAGACAAACCATAGGACTTTTCACTTTTGCAAATTCCCTCCCATCCCAGACTGTTTTCTTCAATGATTCATGAACTTCTCTTATATAGGATAGGAGCATGATAGAACGGCAGGTCAGAGAATAGTTAGCAAGTCCTGTGTGGGTGTGTTTAGCAACTGTCTTTAGAATATATGGTGTCCTACTGCCTATTGTCCTCAGCCCTCTGGCCCTGGCGGAAACCCTGACAACAGGAAAAGTCCCATCCAGCATCCTGTTACATGTTTATTATGCCTGAACTTTTACAACAGTCTCTTAATTGGTTTCCCTGCTGCCTATCACCCCCTATTTCATTCCAACCCATACCTGACTGCTAGATGAATCTTCCTAAAAAACACCGAGTCTTGTCATATTTTTCTTTTTAGTCCACCACTGTGGCTTCCACAGGTTGGCTACAATTTCAACAGCTCTTTCAAACATCAAAGAAAAAGCTTAAGGTCCCCAAATTGAATGTTATCCAAGAAGCATAACTTATAATAGTAATACAGTTTCTGGGAGCCCCAAAAGCTCCTGTGATGCTGGTTTGCTTCCAACTCTTATTATATCAACTAAACTCCCCAGGCTATGCACATAAACTGCACTAATTCAATAAGGTGTTTACAGTATGATTAGAGATCCCTGAGGCACTAGAAAGTATGTCTTAATATACAACATCAGCTTCATGGTTTCATCAAAATCTTCTACATTTTCAGGAGGGACCCAGTGACTGAGCACTATCCAGTCACTGAGAGCCACACTTGGCATCAAGAAAGTGTAACCTATGAATTCTAGAAAACTAGAATATTGGAACTCAGAGAATCTCTGATTCAACTTCTTGTTTTACAGACCCACAAAATGGTGACTCAGAGAGGCTATGACTTGTCCAAAGTCACCAGGTCATTTGAGGCACAACGGAATCAGTACCCACGTGCCTAGATTCCTAGAATCAGGATGATTTCCCAATCCCAGGTGATACCGTGCCAGCTGATTTTAATTCTTTGTAAATCACTGTCCCATGAGTCTCTGTAGCATAGGTCACCTACCAGTTATGGAAAAAGGATGTTCTTCCTAAAATTGATATTAAACCCTGCTCTAATAGCACACAGAAAAAACTTATCACTATTAAAAAGAATTAAAATGGATTGCAGACACAGAGTTTGTCTCCAAAAATGTTGATGGACCTTTTTGGTAATGAAAGGGAAGGCCCAGGACATAGGTCAGGTGAGAAAGGCTGGGGCAAAACAAGCCAAATTACTTTAAATAATAAAGTAGCAGGAGTTTTCCATTTCCAGTGAGGATCAGGAGGAAGGTATTTTGGCAGGCCAAGGACTTGAAGAAGAGAGGATAATGGTGAAAATAATAGGTCCCTGGAGATGGGGAGAGTGGGCAGAGCAGAGGGGGAAAAACGGCTAAAAGAAACTCCCCAGGGCTGAAAACTTTAGAAGCAAAGACATTTTATATTTGAGTTGAAGCACTTTTCTATGCTGTGCTGCGATCACCCTTGGTGATCTACAAATCTTCAGTAAAAGTATGTTATACACAGCAATGAATATTAGAGGTGCCTTGGGGAATAAAGGATGAAGTCATCTGCCCATACCTGGGGTAAAGGGGAGGAGGTGGGTGAAAAAAATCCTGGAATATCCTCACTGCTAGGTTGCTGTGGCAATCAGAATAATAGCCTTCAAGGATGTCTATGCCCTAATCCCAGGAACCTGTGAGTCACTTTTGTGGCAAAAAATTAAGGTCATTCATCAATAGGTAGGGAGATTCCCTTGGATTATTCAAAATAGGCCCAATATTATCACAAGAATCCTTAGCAGTGGACAGAAAAGAAGAGGAGGTTAGAGTAATACAATGTAAGTAGGGTTCCACCTACCATTCTGCTTTTGAAGATAGGAGGCCATGAGCCAAGGAATCGGAATAGCCTCTAGAAGCTGGAAACAGACCCTCACCTCAAGCATCTAGAGAAGAAGAATGTAGCCTGCTGACACTTCAATTTTAGCCTGTCGAGACATGTTGGTCTTCTAACCTGCTGAAAGATAATACATTTATGCTGTTTTAAACCACAAAGTTTATGGTAATGTTTACAGCAGCAACCCAAAACTACTACAGTTGTCTAACTTGGATTTGATAAGAATGTTAATGCTTGTGTTTAATCCAAATGTTTCCAAGTCCTTCAGCTTTCTAGGTTCAACCTTGAGAAAGTGCAGAGCTGGCCTCAACATTTCTAAAGATTTCCAAAATGGTAAGGAGCTGAATTCTTCTTGGTGGTTGTCCCAGACTGCTACTATACAATTAAAGCCTTTGATCATTTCCTGAATTAATTATTTCCACTTGATTTATGTTGGTATTCAAGTCCTTCTACAGGCTTGTCCCAGCCTGTGTTCCCCACTCCATCTCCCACTATTTCTCTTACAAATCCTAGACTCCTGCCAAATTGGACTACTGGTACCCCAAACATGCTCTTCTCTACTTTTGCTGGTGCTGTCTTGTCCCCTGGAAAGCTCTTCCCTGCACCCCAGGCATGTTAATAACCTGTTTGTCCTTCACAGACTAGTTCAAACATCGTCAAAATTCCAAGGTCTCCCTAGCTCTCCCTTCCTGAGAACTTCCCTGGAATTTTGTTCTTAGCTGTCTTCTGACCAATCTCTAATCATTTACTCAATGGCTGCTTGGCCATTTGAGTACATCTCCTAATTCATTGTGTTGACTGCAGGCTCCTTGAGAGCATTAATGTGTATTGCTTATCTTCTCATCCTCCTCAGCACCACCCACACTGCTTTTCACAGCACAGATGCCAAATACATGTTTGATGAAGGGGGTCACAAAAACATTTTTGTCTAAACAACTTATTTAAAGTGGAAACCACTAGAATTCATGCTATCAATACACATATATCTTTTTTTTTTTCTTTCTTTCTGAATGCCAAAAAGAACAAGCATCATTTTCCAAATAACTATTCCATATTTTTGGATATCATTTGTGTTGGATAAGATGAACACACATGTTGGTGTGCCGGGCATAGCCCTTGTTTACATCTCTTGTTCTCACATGGTCATTAATAGTGCCCCTTTCCTGGAGGCAGGTGAAATGCAACCATACATTGATGTCTCTTTCCCTCTCTGCCTCTCTCCCTTCCCCTCTTTCTAAAAATAATGTAATAAAATCTTAAAAAAAAAAAAAAAATAGTGCCCCTTTCATTCCAGAAGTGTCCTAGTATAGATAATACATTGGATGGTCATCTGACTATTGGAGATATAGGCTTTTAGAAAGACAGCCACTGGCTTCCATCCTTTCCTGAGCATGGCCATCAAAAAATAGTGCTCCTACCAGGTGTATTCTTTATTGCAGCTGTTTGGCTATCTTTACCTTCCATGGCAGCCATTTAATGCTTGGGTCGTATCCCTTCTCTCAGTCTCATCCCTGCTTCCTACCCTTGGTTTGACCTAGGGGAATGTCTGCAGTAGCAGGATTTCAGGAAGAAGAAAGAAAGAGGCAGGGCAAACCTCCCAGTTAGCCACTCTCTTGTCATTCTCACCTGTCATGTGTTCACAGCCCCATCACTCTGTCCTCACCTCGTTCCTATCCTGCTTTGTTCTGTTCCTTAGCCTTCAAAGTCTGATTCTGCTTTAAACCCTAACATTCCTTGCCAATATTAGCCCCAAACTGATATCACAGGAGTGATCAGCAGTATCTAGGTTATCTTCAAGGTAACTACCAACCTCAGAGCAGCAACGATACTCTTAACATCTCAAATTGTAACTCAACATATTTTCCTAACAGGAGCAATTTCCAAAATGTGTTTTGGGGAACTCTAGTTTTGGGTGTTAATATCTGTTACTCAATAAGAGGATTTCAAAGTCACAGAAGATTGACAAAAAAGGTTTCAAAGTCAAAGAAAATTGATGAATTTCAATGGAACAATTTTAAGCAGTTTTCTTTCTGGCATTACCTCTTACAGTCTTTAATATGCAAATGTACATTATGACTCTCTGAGTGGGACATATTACATGCAATGTTTCCCAAACTTATTTGACCTTGGGACTTTTTTCCTCGAAACTTTCTTGAGGGAAATTCTCCTGTGAAACATATTTTGTCTTAAGTAACATACTTAAGACATACAGACATACAGAGGTTCTGGAGAATTGACACAAGGATACAGGCATTATTTTCCTAGTGAGACGATGCATTTTAAGTTCTGCACCTGCATTTTTGCAACACAGAAGCTTTTAAAGTGGTTAACTGCACATAAAACCTTTCAGCTAAGAACCGGGTGACTGTCCAGAGGCGGAGGCAGATGAGCAAATAAAAGGCATCTAGAACTCTCAATCTCGCTCTCTCTCCCCCTCCCACCCCCACCTCTCTCCTCCCTGCCCCGAAAAGTATCTGGGACCACAGATCAGAAGAGCTGGTATCTAGTGTACAGTTTGTAATACACTATTGGCTGTATTACTAAAGAATAATCAACATTTTATTCTCTCTCTCTTCATCTATAAAATGGAGTGCTTAATAATAATATTTAAAAAATAAGTAATACCTGCTTAACATATATCATAGGAATTTTAGAAGGACTTAATGAAATGATGACATGAAAGCACTTTGAAAACAGGAAGCTTTTTCTTAGTAAGTCTATATAAAAATACCATATTATTTCTTAAATAACTTGGTTTTGCAGCAGAGACAAGGATACAAACTCATAGATAAATTTCTAGCCTTATTCATTTTCAAAACACTTCAATCCAAATTAGTTTTTTTTTTTTTTTAATTTTATTTCATTATTTTTAGAAAGAGGGAAGGAGAGAGGCAGAGGGGGAGAGAGACATCAATGTATGTTTGCATTTCACCTGCCTCTAGCCACAGACCTGATTGGAGACCTGGTTTGCAACCTGGTTATGTGCCCTGGCTGGGGAATTGAACCAGTGACCTTTGGGTTTGCAGGCCGGCGCCTTATCCACTGTGCTACCAGCCAGGGCCAAATTCATTTTCTTAACACTGGTAATAAAGGATAATTTATACATTTTAACTTCACTTTTTTCCTCTTTCTAAGACTTCTCTCTGATGGAGGAACAGTACAGTGGCCAAGACAAAGAAGGAGGGAATCAAGGGAGGGAAATAGAAGCCCAACATTTAATAAACTGGATAACAAGGATAAGACAGGCCATTGCCACATTAGTGCTCTGGGTGAGATCTGATTGATTTGGGATGATGCAGTTGGGGCAAGTTCCATCCAAAGTTATAAGCTGTCACTTAACATTACATTGGAGGAAACTGAGGGTGTGCCCCACGGACAAAGCCTAAAACATCATCTGTGATGACATGAATGTTTCATTTCACAAAAGAGCATGAGATAGTAGTTGTCACACTTCTCCATTGTCTATGCCAGGTGATGTGGCAGAACATGTCACTGGATCCTGAGCAATAGTAACATTGGTCAGTATCTTGGTCCACTTGGTTTTGGACTAGAGTAAAACTATTAAATTATTTCACAGTGTTCTGGGTATTCCTGAGCAAGATTCAATCTCTGCTTCAGGAACTGACTTGGGAGGTAACACTAAGTCAGCTATTAAAATATTATTTATCTGGAATTTTCTGTTATGTCTGCATCAGTAATGAAGTTTAATTTCTTGCTCCATTTGTTTGAAAATAGAACCTGTAGCAAAAGTGGATCTGCTGTTCGACAAATACATTTTAAAAGTAATCTCATTGTTTATCACTTAAATGGTAACCGTCATAGGTGATTCTAAGAAGATGAATTATACAGGGAAACATGTATAAGGAGGGCACTGCCATCATAGCCATATATGCTTTGAGGTTTAACAGCAACCAGGGAAGAGGAGTTTCTCTGTAGATAACACAAGTTAGTGTCTAATTTAGAGATATTAAAAAATCATCTAGATGCTTTCTGTTACCAGAAATTGTACTTTAGATATTCCTTTCTTTTTTACTTTTGTAATTTGATGTGAAATGGGTAAGATTTTATGAGCTAGCATGGCTTATACAAGACTCCAAATTGTTTTGTCAATGCAGTACCATCTTTATTTGTTATTCTTCCCTTCAGACAAAGGAACTCAAAGTATATTACACAAATTTGTTAATCTGAATACAGAGTGAACCACTTGTTTGCCATGTCAGAGATACAATTATTCTTGGTTCTACCGAGAGTGACTGTGTTAAAAAATGAAAACAGACCCAGTAATTTCTCTGCTTCAGGGTCTGCTTTGACCCCTTTGCACAGGCTCTCCATTTCTAGGCATTAGGTTGAATTTTTCAACAGTGAAGTTATTAGCACAAATTCTTTGTTGTAGTTGAGGAGGGGGAGTAAATAAAACAGAGAAACAAGATTGAGAAGAGTGGAAGGGAACTGGGCATTTCATTTCTCAAAGATAAAGTTTCGTGGTAGGAAGCTTCCTGGTGCTCATTAGAAGCACAAGCCTCTGTACATGCTTGGAAGAATGGGGGCAAACAGAATTTCAATTACTTTTTCATGAAATCTGACCCAGGGTTGAACAAAGGGAATTCTAAAGCTTTTGCATATGCCATTTTTAGGGAGGGGGGAATCAATCTTTTCCCTCTTTCTCTGTTGTTGCTTGAACAAAAAGAATTCTTGAAATTGAACTTGTTCAGGTTTTTATAAATCAAGATGTCAACAAATACAAGCACTAGTCTAGTTACAACAAGAGACTGTAGTTTACAGAATAAAACTATAGCTGTTTTGTTTGTTTTTTTAAGCTCTACAAAGAACACATTGTTTATTCTTGCGTAAAAATGTCATGTAAAGAAGCTCTCTGTCAGGTACTCTGTTTTTATTTAGTTGTTCCATAACTCAATTATAATGTTTCCCTGTGTCTAATAATTAGCATATGCATAGCAACAAGGCTTAAAAACCTGTTCTTTTCTCCACTGCATGTCAGCTAAATTGTCATGGATAACGAGTTGTGCCTTTGTAGGTGAGTGTCTTTTGCTGCTGCTCTGGCAGCTTGCCCCTGGGCAGGAGCTGAGGGTCAGCTCTTGGAGAAAGGCCCAGCCAGAGGCCTGATGCAGGGACTTCCTGCCATCTGGAACCGTCTGGAGCACAAGGGAAGATGTCAGCAAGAAGCACTCAAATGGCTCCTCTCCAGCTCTCCTGGGATGATGAGTATTTCCCCCAGTTCCACGACTGGAGAAATTTAACAGTCACTACCAGTATCTTGAGGCATAAGTTTTGAGCTTTGCATTCGGTCGCATTTCATGTCTAGGCTTTCGTGGCCACTTACTCCCTTTTGAACACCCTTTCTACATTTGAGGAATTACCCACGGTCTGAACCCTGCCGCCCCAATGTGGAAGACTTCCCCAGCTTCTCTTACAGTCATGGAGCAAGTCTGTGACCTTGGCTCAGCTAATCCACTGTGCTTGTAGGAGAAATGGTTTGGGAAGAGAACAATGAGAGGAAGTAGGTGCCTCACAGAATCAGTTTTCTGGGAAAAGTGGCAGTAGAAGTGTCTGACTTTGGGGAAGACAGTGATGAAGGCTCTGGCACCCAGGGTCCACCACAAACAGTGCTCACTGAAATGAAAGAGTTGGGACTACTGGGGTCTTCCTGTGGCAATTATGATAGGTGCAAGGCCAAGGCTGTCTTTGCAATAAAAAAAATTGCATCTAATGTCATTGTTTATTAGACATGCATTCTAAAAACTATAGCATTTAACTTGATATGTTGGAATTTTTAAAAAGTTATCAACATGATAACTTTTTAGTGCATTATTTCCATAGGTAAGTGATACAACTTGTAATAAATCCAAACACCAAAGTGTTTATGGGCAACTGTTGTGCACAGTTGCCCTTCAGATATTTGGAGGCACGTGTGGGTTTACATTTAGTTTGGATAATATCATTTACCTGTTTCTGAGCATCCTTCTCCCTCTCTTTCATCTCACATCTGTATTTTTGCACTAATCTGTTTTTTTCATAGGATTGTATGGACACAGTTTTTCTGGTACACAGCATGGCTTCCAGGCAAGAATGCAGAACCCTGTTCATTAGGTTGAGGGAGAAGGTTACATTGGGACTTACACTAAACTTCCACGTGTGACAGAGGAGCATCTTAGTTAGTGAAAAATACAATTTTAAAAAGTAAATGCTAGTTTGTTATTTTCCAAGTAACTTATGTAATGTAAGAAAAATAATACTTGTTTAGAATAGGTGAGTTGGTTTAAAAAATACAAGTCATTATTGGCCCATGGTAAAGGATCATGACCACCTTTGACATGAAGATAATAGCTGGACCCAGAATTCCAAGATATGCTTGAAGAATGTTAGAAGACCCCCTTCTCTTCAGGGAAAAATCATTATAAAATGTTTTATCAGCCAGAATGACCTGCCACAACTGTGTTACGCTACAACATTACACATTTCTGGGAGCTAAATCAATGAGTTTTAATCATAGAGGTAAATACTGATGGATGAGGACTTGATGAACTCAGTACATAGTACTTACTTTCAGGAATCACAATGAAAGATCTTCACTATTTTCCACCCCTAGCACTGTCTTGTCGTTCATCAAGACTGCTATTCTACATGCCAATGAGCTATTCTTTCTTTAATCATTCTTCTGGTTCTAAGAATTATCTCTCCTTTCATCCTGTATCTTGTGCCATACTTTCCAAATGGCAGTATTCCTGTTCTGAATTAGCTAAGCTAATTCATACTGGTCAATGATTAGCTAAGCAAGCAAAGAGAATTTAAATGTTTTAGTAAACATACCTCAGGTGAGGTTATAACTGACTGGACAGAGAAAAGAAACCATTGTTTTCTCCTAAATAGTTCAGCAGTGCTCTATAGCATTTTCTAATGTTCCTTCTAGTTCTATGAAACTACGTGACTGCTCTGTATGGTATACTCTATGGTTTCCACGTTATATACAAAAAAGTAAGAGAACAGTATCTTCACATCAATATTATTTTTTAATTCTCATTGGTATTTTTATTATTAATAGATGATTTTTAAAAAGATTTTATTTATTATTTCCAGAGAAAGGGAAAAAGAGGCAGAGAGGGAGAGAGACATCAATGGTTGTCTTTCACCTGCCTCCAGCTACAGACCTACCTGGCTGGAGACCTGGCTTGCAACCTGGTTATGTGTTCTGGCTGGGAATAGAACCAGCAACTTTGGGGTTCAAAGGCATTATCCACTATCCCACCAGCCAGGGCTTAATACAGGATTTTAAACTCAGTTTTGGCCCTGGCTGGTGGTACAGTGGATAAGGTGCCGGCCTGTGAACCCAAAGGTCGCTGGTTCGATTCCCAGCCAAGGCACATAACCAGGTTGCAAGCCAGGTCTCCAGCCAGCTCTGTAGCTGAAGGCTGGTGAAAAGCAACCATACATTGATGTCTCTCTCTCCCTTTCTCCCTTCCCTTCTCTCTAAAAAAAATAATAAACAAAATCTTAAAAAAAAAAAAAGGACATTTAAAAAAAAAACAACTCAGTTTTGAATTCTCTTCTCAGCACCATTTTGATATTTCTATAATTTTGAAAATGATACTTCTAAAGGTAGGAGATACAGTCATGTGACTGTACATTTAGTTCTACAAAGGCCAGGAAGAAAGTCTGGTTTTGTCTTCAAGCTCCATCTAAATGGTATGTAAGATTTCCTGACAGAGATCCCCATTCAAGAAAGATATGCTACCCAGCTGCGGGGTGCGTTGGCATCTAGAGGGTCTGCTACATCTGCCAAGAGCCAGTTCAGCAGAGATTAGTCCTATCAGAGGCAGTTTGAGTAAGAATGAAGTACAGAAACCAGGGCATTTTAGCCAGACATAGGACATTGTGAAGGATAATATTTGCTCCAAATACTGCCACCAGATTGGCTAAAGCTTTGTCAGGCCTGCAGTGGGACGGCCTTCTTCCTCTGTGCAATTCTACTTCCCCCTGTTCCTTGAGGAGAGTTAATCCCTCATAAACATACTGTATTCTACACTCTTCTCAGACCCTAAGCCCTAACCTGTGACAGCAGGCACATTGTACAGGATCTGGAGGCTTTTCCAATTAAGGTCTGAATGACCTCATCCACAGTTTTGAAATGTTCCTTATCTTCCACCTACGTATGTACGTACGTATCTATTTTGTAAAAAATTATTTTTATTTTGTTTGGCTGTGGATTTAGTTTTCATTTTGTTTTTGATTGGAGGATATGGTTTGCTTGTTGGACAGAACTATCAAAAGCTCTTTATACGTGTATTATGAGACTAAAGCGATTAAAATGCTAATTTCCCCATCAATTTCTACTATAATTGAAATGATGAGTTCTTACAGAAAAATTTCAATATTCGGTTCTATCATGTGAAGTAGTTTATAATTAATGGGCTGCATTTGCAATATCAAAACTAAACTTTCTGCCTATGTAAGAAACTGTGGATAATTAATTAATATAAATCCTGTAAGCAGTCACTCAAATAGGTGATCTTTGCCTACCCTTCTAAAATGGACGCACAGCTGTCCCAGTTTTTCTCCATCTCCAGGTCACATACAGCACCTGGCTCGGGTCCTTCGTTCCTCAGTCCTGACCTGGGTCCTGTGACCATCCCTCCCCTTCCCGGCCCCTGCCTCCTCTTCTTTCTTTCCTTCACATAACTTTCAGAGTTAAGTTTTCTAAATTCCAAATTTGATCAGGTCATTCCTCTGCTTAAAGTCCTCCGGGGGCTCCCCAACTATTCAAGGATTAAAAACCCAAATTCAGGTTTTTCTTCCTCTCTGCCTCCATCTCACACCTGGCTTCTGGTCAGCCCACTTCCGGCAAATTCCTGGTAGCTTTTGGAAGGTGCATGGTCTTTCTTCCCCACTTGCCTTTGTACATGCCGTTCCCTTTGTTGAATGCCTTTCTTCTTGTTTTTAAAATAAAAAGAAAGTCATTTTTTAAAATTAAGCTAAGCTTTAGTCTTTCTTCAAGGCTCCACTCCAGCATCAAGCAAACTCTGGGTAGGGGTATTTTTCCATGCCCCCCAAATTACCCAGTGCCATTAATATCATTTATAGCACTTGCTATATAAAAAGACTGCAGAACATGTAAGGCTGTTATACTCCTCCTCTAGACTATGAGCTCCTCAAAGAAAGAATTGTTGTTGGCACATCCCTAGCATTTGAGCAATGTCCAGTTCATGAAAAGTACTCAGGAAACTTTTGTATCTCTAAACTACTGCCAACAGTTTTTTCGCATCCCCTCCACTACCTAGCAAAACACTATGTTGCTTAATACTAGATTACGGTAGTGCTCAGTGATTGTTGAGTGGATGACTATACTGCTATTGTTTTAAGTATTACCATTCTACCTTCAATAAGTGCTTAAAAGATTTCAGTTACTGGGAATAGCTTAGAAAAACATTTTAAGTGTTGATAGACCAGAAGAAGTCTCTAAAGATGTTTTTATTTCACTCTAGAGCAGTCGCCGAAACCCTGAACTGCAAGCTAATCGTATTCACAGGAGAATGGCTTTGTTTGCCTGGACCATTTGTGATATTAGCTATGCAAATAAATATTTTGATTATTCTTTGGGGAGAAGAGGATTATGAAGTTTATGTAGGCTTATTAGGAGGAAGAGGATGACTAATTTTTTTCCCATTGCTACTGCTGATTCAATGAGGAAAAGTACTTACATTGTATCAATAGTTAAAGATAAGAAAGAATTTCTTCACTGGAATGAAGGGGCATTGTGGAAACTCCTTCTTTGTAACTAGTTTACATCAAAATTCTCATGTTTACCCTAGAATCCATGAAAGGTGGAAATCATGTTATTAGTGACCAACTGCCACAATAAAGAGGCTGTTGAATTTGGCAGTCAAGTCTCCAGTAGTAACCTTGAGGTACAGGTTAGCTAGCGCATACATGCTACGAATGTGGGACCATCTTGGACTCTGCTGAAGAATCATACCATTATCCTCATTCTTTATCTCACGAGAGAGACAAGATGCAAGAGAAGTTAAGTTCTACTCAAAGGCAGCTTGTTAGTATATATAACACAGATGATGGGATCAGAGAATAGCTTTCAAAGTAATTAGGGGTCAGGAGGAGTAGGGAAGACCATTTACGACAGGGGAAGAACATGTACAAAGTGATATGGTGTTAACAGATGTACCAAGCACATTTGTGTATGGTTATAAGCATGTAGGGCAGGGGCCAGCTCCACTTAGAAAACACTCATAAACATTCACGAAGCATGCCAAGCTCTGTGCTAAACCTAGTACATGTGTTTACTCATCAAATTCTCACGACAGTCCTGATGAATACCCATTCAGTAACATCATCTCACTTTGCAGTTGATAAAACTTAGGCACAGAAAGGTTAACTGACTTGCCGAATATCATCCAGCTCATGGATTGAGGGAGCAGTGCATTCACACCCAGGTGGTCAGACTTTGGCTACTGGCACTAAAACTTAATTTCAGAAATATTAGTAATCACTTCCCAAAGGCAAGACACCAACTGAGGTAGGAATTTTAGACCTTGAAAGCAGAGGGCTGTCTTCTTCAACAATATATTCCCCCATGTCAAGCTCAGCATGCAGATATACAGTAAATGTCTGTGAACAAATTGGTATTTTTCAAGGAGCATATACTCTGACAGAGAAGGCAGGCGTGTACAAATAACTCAATGTACTAAAGGCTATAGGCACAGATGAATCAGATTGGATACAAATCTGAGGGGAAAGAAAGTTATCCTGTGAGTGAGGACGCATTGAAGCTTTTGAAAAGGCAAGTGACAATGATGACCCTATGCTACTTGTTTCCTCATTGCCAACCACACTAAGCCACTTGGAACTCCAAGCGAGTTAGATGTGTGGTGATAGAAAAGAGGAGGGAATATGTCTCTCTCATGTCCTGCTTACCAAAATTGTGCTAAAGTGTTTAGATGCTGGGACAAAAAAATGAGAGTCTCAAATCTGAAAATATGCTGATGCTTTCTGTCCAGTCACCATTGTTGCTGAGAACATAAGGAGCCTCCAGCCTGTAGGGGTAGGGTAAGAGGGCTGGAAAGATTGTATGTTGCAAATGTCTAAGAGAGCTAAGATCTAAGGTAACTTACATAGGAACATCTTGGAGTTACTCATTTAGTCAGTCGTTCAATTAATATTTGTTTATTAACTGTCACTGAGTATCTAGTACTGTTTGTTCTAGGTTCAGGGACATAGGGATCTAGTATGAGAAACAGCACAAGACCACTCCCTCATGGAAGATATAAGACAATAGGGTAATTCAGATCATAAACACTGCAGATAGTGACATATGACTAGAGAGAAAATAAAACAGAGCAACATGGTGGAAGAAGACTAAGGATGGGAGAGTAAGCACTTTAGAAAGGACTCCCAGAGAAAACCTCTGTGGAAATGACATTCCAGAGGACTTCAGTAATGAGAACCGGCCAGCCAAGCAAAGGGCAGAGGGAAGAGCATTCCAGGCAGGGAAACAGCCAGGGCAAAAGCCCCGAGGTGGCAAGTTAAAGGAAGAGGCAGCAGGAACCAGGGGCTTTGGAGCTACATTCAGAACTTTGAAAAGTGCACCTGAAATACTTCCTCTTCAAATACTACACCAGTGAAATATTTTAACAATTAACAATGTGATGATTCACATGATGACCTTTGTTCTTAAGAGCCAACTAAAATTTTCCATCTGAAAAATATGGCTATTTAAAAAAATTACTTTGAGTTTAAACTGACAAATAAAAAAGAAATAAAAGCCATAGATAATGAGTCAAAAACATGAATGAAGGGTCTCATTAGATCACCATGCAATGGGGGCGGGGGTGAGAGTTGGGAATGAAAGGCTGAAAATCATATACTATTTATTAATTTAATAAATCTGTCTTGATGTCAATGTAATCGAATGTTGCCGTAATATAATGGTCTCCTGCCGCTACATAAATGTTGAGGCCAAGCTCCGATGTTTATTTTCAAGATAGGAAACATTGATCCATCACTAATAGAATATTACACATTTATTTCTATTATGCTAAGTAACCAAAGTTGAGTTCATTGTTTGATTTGATGGATGTTGGTGCTGTTAGTATTCAGAATGGTGGGGGCTAGGAGACCAAAAAAATGAGTTTTTTCCCCCCTCTAACTAGGCATCTTTGGACTTCATTCTAATATAAAATCGATACAGGAAAACTTTAGGGATACTTAGTCTCTGGGATCTTTTTTCTGATGACCTAGGATTGGGATTATTTGGCACAAGATCATTCTCCCCTGTGACCAAAGGACGCTACAGCCAGACTGTGAGTGAATTGGATGGGGACCCCACCCAATTGGAAAGGCAACAGGAAAAGGGATGAGAGGAAAGAGACAGCTACAACAATAGGAGAAGGAAGTGAAACTAGAAAAAATACCAAGAGAAGAAGGAAAAGTAACAATGAACTACAGTAATCCACCAGGAAAGGAAAACCACTCATGAAAAAAATTTAAAAAAAGAACAAACTCCAAAGGTTTTGTAATCTGCTGACTTAGATGCAGGGAACCAGTTTTTGGCCATTTCCAGAGGTGGTGATGTGATCCTAAGCAGAATCCGAACGAAGATCTTGGTTTTCGGGTTTTATCTACTACAGGTCTCACAGCCACATAGATCTGGCAGTTGTGATGGCTGAAAGAAGAATGAACAAGGTTGATGAACAGTGAAGATTGAAAAGAAGACATAAACTGACCAATGTAGTAGGAGTAAGGGGAATACTTGCTTCTTCTAAATATCAAATCATTTCTCCTTTTAATATCCAATAGGGAGCCAAGATATTCACCTTACAATAGCCAAAATGGGAGGAAATGATGTATTTGATAAAGGACAGGCTGCAATAAAGCTGGGTGTGGCTTGGTGTTTCTGATTTAAGAACAGACTTCATTGCTGCTTACTATGCTGAAGCAAGACCCCACAGACATGCTCCAGCAGTCCCATCTGAATTCCAACCTGAATTCACAGAGAAGCTTGCCTTTCTAGAATTACAGTATATGAAAGAGTAAGTGTTAAGGGGATAGGGGGGTTGGAAGGATCTATGTATCAGACTCCCAAGAGGGCCTGAAGAGGCAGGCTGTCTAGAAGCATATAATCTTGTTACTCACTAGTTGTATGAACTGGAAAAATTTGCTAATAATAATACCTTAAAAGATTGTGACAAGCATTAAGTGAGATACTCCATGGGAACACCTAGATAGTGCCTGGAACACTGTTAGGGCTGAATAAATGTTAGTGTTGTTAATATATATGAAATCTGTGGCATGGCTCACCAGAACTGAAATTCTTGCATGACTGAACCACATAACAACATCAGACAACCATTTTTTCAATTCTCACTTGAGAATATGCTTATTGATTTTAGAGAGAAAGGAAGGGAGGGAGAGAACATCAACGTGAAAGAGAAACATTGATTGGTTTGTCTCCTTACGTGCCCCAACTGGAAATCAAACCCTCAACCTCTTGGTGTACAGGAAAACACTTTAATCAACCTAGCCACCCAGCCAGGAAGACAACCATTTTTGACTAAAAAAAAAAAAAACATATTAGTAATAGCAGATTCATATATTTCAATTTAACATGCTCCCACTAAACTTCCCCATTTCTCTTATATGTTGTTATTTGTCAGGTGTTAAGGGAAAGAGAAAGAAAAGCGCAGGGAGAAGACAGAGAAAGAAAGGGTAAGAAGTAATGGGAAGGTGGGAAGTAACAAGGTAAAGCCCTTTGAAGGAACCTGCACTGGCTGGAAATTGAAATGATGAGATTGTAGTCCTGTACGCCAACACGCCAACACCTCAGCACCCCAAAATTCTACAGACAATTCCTGAGGCATGGATGCATCGTATGTTTCCTTGTGCCACAAAGGATAAATGATCATTTGAAATAAAGAAAACACTCAAACTTTTGAACAGAGCTGGAATCTCCTAAAAGGACACGCAGCCGAGGCAAGAACAGAGGAAACAGTACAGGAAAACTGGGGCATGGGAACATCCCTTCCAGAGGGGTGGGAAATAGTACCCAGGACTGGGTTCTTCCTTTACCACCCTTATCCACACAGTGCCTACATCCATCCCCAGCGTGAGGTTTTTGCCTCCCTTCTAGAAACCAGACGAGGCTGAAAAACCAGGGCAAATGGATGTAGTGCCCCCGAAGTCTTTAATTTTCACCTTAGCATCAAACATAGTACAAAGTAGAATTTTCCAGAGGTCAAAATGTTCCTTAACCCAGAAAGTAGCAACAACTTTAGCCCCAAGTAGTATTCACAGGGCTATAGATATGGATTAAGGTGTTCTTCAAAGAAAAAAAGATCTCGAGTGTTAGAGGAAGGACAGACTAGCAGTAGCAGGTCATAAAGCCAAAAGATGCATCCTTTCTTATTTTCTTAACACTCGTCTCCAATACCACAGACAACTTGGGTCTTAGAAGCTGAGTGAGGCTAATGGGAATCTGCTGTATAGTAGTCAGTAACTTAGCATCACGTGCAGGGGGACCTTCTGTCCTCAGCCTCAAGAATGTATGTCTGAGGAAAAAGGCCTGATGAGCTTGGGAAGTTGATGATAATGAGATTTTAAAATTATTTTATCTAAGGAGGCAGCTGATCCGTACATGCATAATCTAATGATGCTGCTGCTAGCAGGCAGCAATTACTACTACAGAAAACGTAGAACTTTTCAGGAACTTCCTTTAGTATGTAGGATGGGGCCCAGTTGGTGTTAAAAGGCTTTAAGCACCCAAAAAGGAATGATATAAAGTGCCCTCCATATCTTTGGCAACTATACATGATCCTGATAAGACTGTTTAGACCTTATAGCTTACTGTTGGAAATGGTTATATTCAGCACATCTTAAACAGATTTTTAATACTTTTAAAGAGGTTAAAAGCATAAAATATCAGGTCTGTCTAGAAGCCATGTAATATGAAAAAAGAGACATTTATTGAAAAAGATACAAAATACAAGAAACATTGCACATAGGACAATACTACCTCAGTCCCCATCAAAATAGGCGCCTTGGAACCTCACCCAGTTCTCCCTCCCAATCACCATCCGCTGCCCTATTGTATTTTCCTGAATCTCATCAGCAGCCTGAAATCTCTTCCCTTTCACAGGTGATTTTAGTTTTTGGAAAAGCCAGAAGTTGCTGGGTATCAAATCTGGGCTGTAGGGGGGCTGAGTCACCTGAGTGATTTGATGTTTTGCCAAAGGACTTTCCAGGAAACATGATGCATGAGTGGGCTGTTGTGATGAAGCCGCCAGTCACCAGCTTCCCATAGCTGCGGCCTTCTGAATCATCCAACCTGTTTCTGTGCAGGAATGTCCAAGCTTAATGCAAAATTTGATGCACATTCGTTGCCCTACTTGCCCAGTCATTTTCAATGCTATGGCCACACAGTACACATGCTCACTCAATGGCATCTACCTCCCCCACTGACTAGTACAGTGAAGTCATTGTTCACACATGCCCATTCCAGTCCAATCTCCTTGGCTGTTAGGTTGCACTCATGTTATGCAAACCGTTCTCATTATATTACCAATGGCTGGAGTGTTTTCCAGACAGACCTCTTACTTATAACCTCATTCATAAACCATTTTAAGGTAAGTAAAATACAATAGTGGTACATTTTCTCATCTTCTCTTTTCACCACACACATTTTCATTCCCAGCAGAAGGGAATGACGCTGCCTGGAATGGCGTGCAGCCTATGTCTTGGAACTGGGGCTTTGGTCAACTCCAAGAATGCAGACACATATTAGCCTAACTTTAGTAGGTGAAAAGCTGTTGTGGAGATTTAAGAGTGCACCAAAACATATGGTCATACTTTTGAATAAAGAACACTCTTTGTCATACTTTACATTATATAACTTTCAATGTTGAATGTCAAAGCTCCAGCCAGTGAACACTGCAACACTTGGCCTTTGTTTTGCAAAATGTGCCAACATGGGTGATGTTGCCATACATAGGAGCCCTGTTGTTTTTTCCCCATTTTTCTTCATCCTCAGTTTACATATAATTCTTTGTACCAGGATTATTTCGTTTGGGTCCAAGTCACTAAATTCCAAATTCATGGTTGTGTTTAAAAAAAAAAAAGACTAGGTACTCTAGAGGTGGAACTGTTTAAAATTGGTAAACTTGCACATCGTCTTTCCAAGCCCATTGGTAAGTGCTTATGAATATCTAAGTTGAGATTTTAAAAATCCAGGGCAATAGGTTAAGAAAATAGTCATAGCCTCAGATTAACTGATGTTAAACCAATAACAGTGTGTCAAATAACGTTAATTTGAGGCCCCATTTCATTTAATACTCTGGCATAAGAGGCCACATTGCGCAGCATTATAGTTGTAATGACTCCACTCATTCAATTACTTTGGTACATGGCACGTAAGCAGTTTGTAAACCGGAGAATGCTGGTCTGTTCTTCCTGGGAATGAAGTTTCAGATGGTAGTTTGACAAACATCTCAGAGCTTGCTCACATTCCTCTGTGGAATAGTCACTTCTGAGAGAAAGAGGTGCGGCTTCGTGGTCTGGGAACAGGATTGTCAGCCAGGAACACAGAGTTCTCATCCTGGAACTAGTTCTATTTTCTTTATGGATCAGATCACGCTAATGACTCTTTCTAGGACTCAGTTTACCCCATTTAAACACTGGTGAGAAAAATCTAATCCACTGGGGTATATTGAGTATTCATGAGTGGATGGGTAACTGTTATTTGAAATGAAAGTGGTATGAATGTAAGTAAGATGTTATTTTCAAAAACTATGTGGTTTTATGAAATAACTAATGGGAACAATTTTGTCACTTGAAAAAAATTAACCCACAATAAGAAAATTCACTTTAATGTTTGAATAGTTTAATTTTTCTAAATAAATATTTCTTACCTTATATGTTTTTCTTTAAGTTAACATGCTAAGTATTCTAGGTGACATAAATAATTAAATTTGTGCCCTGGCACAAATGGATAAGGTGGTGGATAAGTGGATAAGGTGTTCGCCTGCAAACCCAAAGGTCGCAGGTTCGATACCCCAGCCAGGGCACATAACAAGGTTGCAAACCAGGTCTCAGTCAGGTCTGTGGCTGGAGGCACGTGAAAAGCAACCATACATTGATGTCTTTCTCCCTCTCTGCCTCTCTCCCCTCCCCTCTTTCTAAAAATAATGAAATAAAATCTTTTTAAAAATAATAATAATTAAATTTGTGATTACCTTCCATTTAAATATAAAGAAGTAATCCTTTTGTTCTATCTGGCAAAGGGAAATCTTTTCTGAAGTTTCATATGCTGTAAGAATATAGATGTTGTTAACCTTAATGTTTTAGAGAAAAAATTAGGATCAAAGCAACATATAGTCAATCTAGAGCCTGAGTAGGATGATGTAGTGAACTGCTTGTTTAAAAATGATAAAGAGTTGCAAGAATCAAATGCAGGTTCCAGAAAGAGAAAAGTGTCTATAAGTGCCCAAACAAAATGGGGGTGGGTTGGGGGTGGGGTGGGTTAGGGGAGACCTAATGGTTAAGTACTGTAATGTTCTACATCTGAGAGGATAAAGTTGAAAAAAAAAAATCAACCTCAAATGCAAATGCTGTGTTCCGGCAGCTCAGCTAGTCAATACCCCTCACCACAAATCCAGCCTCCCCCAGGTTAATCAGCCTCACATGTAAGACTTTTAAAATCCCAAAACTTCTAAAATATAGTGATTCTTTACACTAGGAAGCTTAAAATCTTCTATCTCTTCTCCCTTTAGAAAAAATGAAAATAAAACAATGGATCTTCATTGCTATATCTGGGATCTCAAATCTGGCTCTGCATATGTGTTTCGAATCTCATTAATTACAAGGTTGGCCCCATGAGATACAGTTGCTGATGCAAAGAACATTGTACTCAAAATAATTTGAACAAGGGCAAAGAAGCATTTTATTTACCTGTGTAAACAGTAAGAGGAAAACAAAACAGAGATGGTTCAGGTAGCTGCTGAAATGTTTTAATGGTAATTGATTTGATTACTTAAGTTTTAAAGTTAAGGCCATGTATAGGAATAGTCTATTTTCTCTTTGTATATTTGTTAAATAACATTCTTGTAAAGGTAACTGACATTAACTTGGCAAGCCCTGAACTAAGACCTTTTGGCATTTTATTCTTTGCCTATATACTAAGACCAAATTGTTCTGAATTCCATAACCCACTATGCAGATCTATAATTTATTTTTTAAATATCAGAATATATACCATTAAAAGCATAAAATACCAGTTCTGTCTAGAACCTGTCTAGAACAAAGGACTCTTCCATATTCCAAATCTGGGTACAATACAATCAAATGAATAAATTACAGCAGTAGACAGAAAACAGCCTGTCTTGTTCTCTTTCACTTTCCTTTCTCTTTAAGAAATAGCAAATTAAACCATGGCTACTTTGTGGTCTTGAACTATAAGAACACATGTGGTCATACATTTTCATGCTATTAAAAAATTTGTTGGCTCAATAAGTAGAAAGTAAAGTCCATTGTAAAGATGGTTTTTAGCCTTACATTGGGAGGCTCATCTGCTACGTAGAGCCACAGCCTAGAAAAATCTCACTTTGAGATCTGATGGTGCCCATTGGCTGACTTTCAATGAATACTTGAAGAGCGGAGTTAAGCAGCTCTACTTACATATAAAAATCACTTGGAGCTTAAGACATACAGATGCCATCCTAAGGCAATCCTAATGTTCCACAACTGAGGACCATGGTTAGAGAATCCCAACATCAGGGTAAGGATAATAACTAATTTGTTTTTAGATTAACAGTACAAAGCCCACTCTTGGTTTTTAAGGGAAACCTTACCTTATTCCAGGTATGGGCAGGAACATGGGTCAGCAAGCAGCTGCCAGGAACTCCCTCCAAGACATCATTCTCTAAGCAGAACCTTATAGGGAATGTTCAAGGGGTGATGGAGCCTTGAATGATAATAACTTTGGGTTAAAGCCAATGAAAGTAGATAATGGAACAACACATTACATAATGCTAACCTGAAGGTAGTCTCAGTAAACAGTGAAAGCACTATACACATTTGAGCATTTTGAGCAATAGCTCAACAGAGAGGTTTACTAGCTCAGCGCCACTCCTTCTAGATCTTCAGAGTCTATGGATGCCAACTCCCCACCACCAAATCACTGTAGATCACCAGAAGAGAAAGGAGAATTTTAAATTAGGAAATGGCCTTCTACTTCTCTTGGAAATCAATCACATTAAGCTATTGAGATTTTTTTCATTCTTTATTCTTCTAGTGGCTGAATTTTTTTTCCTTTTAATAAAAGCACTTGTATTTTTGTTATATACATGTATTTATTATGTCAGTCTTCTATTGTTTTTGGTCATTTTCTTTATCTATCATATTCCATGGCTTCTTCATCTAATTCTGTTTCTTTTATTCCAATTTTTTTCGTTTTCCTTGACATTAGCATAGCAGATCCTTTCTCTTCATTTCCACCCCCGTTTTTGATTTATGTTTAATTACCAACCCCTTTTCTGATTCTTCTTCTCGTTTACTACCTGCCCTTCCCTAACCTTCTGTTGATGTTTTATTCCCGTCACTTGCTGTCAATGCCCACACAAGTCCATTTCTTGCCATTCCATCTATCTCCTTATCTTCATATGAATTTTTATGATGCTACTACTAAAAGAGTAAAGCTGTATGTGAGGAACATGAGTAGAAAGGTGCATCTTTCCCCCATTTGAATCAATTTCATCTTCTCTCCCATAGTTGTTTCATGTCCATTCATTTTTCCTGAGGTTTCCCCTTGTCTAACCCGGACCGGCACCCTTCTTCTCCCTGTTTGATGCCCATCTATTTTTTCTCACCTGCCTAGCACTGTTTGACTACATGCAGGAACCTCCGCAAGATAAAAAAGTATGGTGTTCTATGAGGAACCAGTTTGTGTTTCACAAACTTTTGAAATGGGATGGTATTTGGGGCTTGGATTCAGAAATATTCTCTGGCAGCTTTTCAATTCTAGCACAGCTTTGCACACCTTGGAGCTTGGCGTGGCTGGGGCCTATTCTGCCGGACAAGGACCGGAGTACCGTTAAAAGCCATCTATGGCTCTTCCCTCTCCGGGGGTCGGGATGAGTAGCCCTCACCCATCAAGGCTGGACAATCAGGCCAAGTGGGGATCACTGGGGCCTTCTTCTGCAGCAGATCTGGCAGGGGGCTGATGCATGGCGTGCCACGGGACTCTGGGCGTGGGGCAGCAGGGGCAGGGGAACACTGAGGCCCTCGGAGTCAGTCACCGGGCATCTGCGGGCGGCAGGCCCGAGCCCGGGTGCTCCCTTGGGTCCCAGAAGCCAGGCGACGCCACCCCAGCGGCGCCGAAGACCTGAGGCGCAGCCACGTCCCCGGAGGGTAAGCGAGTTGCTCCGGGTCGCTCCGCCAGAAGGTCGAGGGAACAGCTCGAGCACCCCTCGCCAGCCGGTCCGCAGGGGGCAGGGCGGGGGGGACACCCCAGGGAGGAGGCTGCGGGCGGCAGAGATCAGCGCTAGCACTGGTTCGGGCGCTGGGTCACAGACAGGAGAGCAGGAAGGAAGAGGAGGCTGGGGGGGCAGGGCGGCTGGGACTGTCGGTCTGTCAGTATACTCGGCCGGCGCCCCGAAGTCTGGGGCCGCCAAGGTTCCAGCTCCGCCGGCTCCTGCCAGAAACTCCAGGCCGCACTTTCCCCTCCTCCCCGCGCCTTCTCTCCAGTGAGGAGCCGAGCGCGGGCGGCGCGGGGGGAGGGGCGGCGGCGGAGAGAACAGCCAGTTGTTTAAAATCCTTCTAGAGCAGTTTCTAATTCCCCCCTTGCGCCGGGGTTCGGAGGGGGGAGGGGGGAAGGAGAGCGGGAGGAGGGAGGAGAGCGGAGAGGGAAGGAGGGAGGGAACCCAGGAGGGAGGGAAGGAGGGAGGAGACTGCCGCTTAGGCTGTAGCCGCCGCCGCGCGCTCCGGAAGGCCGGAGGGAGGGGGGAGGCCTGTCAGTCTCGCGCGTTGCCTGGGCGAAGGGGGCGGAGCCTTGGCGTGGAGCGGCCAATAGTGGGGGTGGCTGCGTGGGTCGCCATGGGGACGGGGCTGTTCCCGAGGAGGCTGTGATGGGTTGACAGGTGCGTGACAGTGGGAGCTGCTCTCGGCACAAGCATGTACGGCAAAGGCAAGAGTAACAGCAGCGCCGTCCCGTCCGACAGCCAGGCCCGGGAGAAGTAAGTGTCTCCGCTTCTCACCCACCTCCGCCAGCACACGCGCGCACACACATGCACGCACTCGCGCACTCTCTTGGAGACACACGGATACACAGACACTCTCCGCCCGGGGAGAGCCGGGGATGGGCTGGCCGGGGGAGGGGTACGCGAGCTGGGGGCTTGCGGTGCGGGGGGCGGCTGTCTCCCAAGAGGGGCTCTCGGGGGGGCGGAGGCCGTGGGGGGCTGCCGGCCGGAGGGAGGGAGTGTGCTGGGGGGCGGCGGCGGCGCTGGTGCGAGGAGGGAAACTTGTTTGGGTGATTGAGGGAAATAACCCAAGGGTTCACCTCCCTACAAAGTAACTTTGGAGCTGGGGTCCTGGGTTGCAGGGACCTGGAGCGACGCCGGGGGTCGCGGAGAGGGCGGGAGGGGGCAGCTGCGTGGAGGAAGGCGCGTGATGGGATCGTGGATGTTTGGAGGGGCAGGCTGGGGTCTGGTGGACTGAGCTGGGGACACCGCAGCGGGGGCTCGGGCGCCGGGGCTCTAGGCGGAGAGTACCGGGCGAGGCGAGGGCGGTGGTGCGGGTTGCACGGCAGGCGGAAGCCGGGCACGGAGCGGCCGAGCGGGGCCCCGCGGGGCGCGGAGACGCGCGCAGGGCGCGGAGGGCGTGTGCGGGTGTGGGTCGGGTGGGCGTGGGGACTTTCCCTGGCCGGCGGAAGGACGCGGTGCTCCCAGCTCCCCGCAGCTTGCGGGGCTGGGACGGTGGGCGCCGGGGGCGCCGCTGAAGTTTGGGAGTCTGAGAAGACGGAGTTCCTGGGAAGGAAAAGTGTGCTGGGGAGAAGAGGGATCTGCTGGAGAAAGCTGGCGTTTCTGCCTCTCGCAGCTGATTCAAATCTGCGGCAGCGGTGGCTGGCGAACTTTTTTTGGGAGACTTGCTGCTTTCCAAATATCTGGGGGCTGCAGCTTCCCCGGCGGCGGGCGGGGCGGTGGTCGTGGGGCGCTTGGAGGAGGTGTGCGAGCTGCGGCAACCGGAGCGAGGAGGGTTGTCTGCGGTGGGGAGGGGGCCGTGAGTCCGAAAGGGATTTTCGGGAAGGGAGAAGCGTAGACGTGGGAAGGAGTTGTTTGGACGGGGCTATGCAGAGATACAGGTGTTAACTTCGGTGGGAGCTCAGAGGAGGCTGGGGAGCAAAGAGCCCCTCCGGGCCCGGGATGCTACCGTCACGGCACACTGTGAAGCTGCTCTTCTTACGCACTAGTAACGGTGATTTGGTGGTTGCTAAAAATGGGAGCGAATAGTAACTGTGACCACTGAGAAAGAACCCCTCTTTTCCGTGCAGCAGATCCGTGATTGCCAGGAACCATCTCCACACCGAGGGTGAGGCTTACCTTGTCATTGAACATGTTTTCCCTTTCCGAGGGTGTTCAGATTGTGGAGAAGCCTGAGAGCATCTCCTAATAGCTACTATGCTTACCTTTTGCACGGAAATAGCTGCTTAAATAAAAACTGAATTCGAGAGTTTCCCTCTTGCTTTAGGCAGTTAGTATAATCTCCTGAAAGTTTCTTGCGCCCTAGGGATGGGAACATTTCCTAATCTTCGACTTGGCAGTAACGCACAATTCCCATAGGATTTAAGGGTGGCAGGTCTAGATGTAGCAAAACAGCAACAGAAAATTAGTGGAGAGATGCTAGTTTTTGTTGTTGATGATGTTTGTTTTCCCCAGAGGTCTTTTCTGAGGAGCTACATTCAGGATCTTACTGCTATGGCAAGGAATGCATAAAAGACAGCATAGCATCAAAGTTTTGAAATAACAATCTAATTTGTGTGCCTTAATCATTTAGTTGTATAATTATCTGATTAAAAAAAAACACTTAGAGGAGCATGTTTTAATGATTACAGAACATTTGGATTTCATGTTATTGGGAGTGAAGGGATCTTATTTATTTTGAGGGTGGTTGAATTTTAGAATAAAAGTAAATTTAAATTTTAGTTGGACTTGAAGGAATGGCTGGATCTAATCTGTATCCTCACTACAGTGTATAAAAATATTAGTATCTGAGTTAATGAGGAAGTTGGACCTGGCGTGTCTGGACTTTTTTAGCTCTAATTCTGTGATTCTTTCATGAAAACAAATAATTGACGCTTTTGCTGTCAGCTCTACCAAACTGAACACCAAGTAACATCTACTTTTGTAAGCAAAGTAGTGAGAATTCTGCTAGATGGTGCTATTTGATTTAAATATATTTCTTCCATTCATTGTAATTGGCATCAAGAATCCTGGACTGGCTTGCCTTATGAACTAAATATAGGTGAAGAGGCCACTTTTGGAAAATTGACAATGATCCTTCTGAGTTAGTTGTTGTTGCATTAATTTCTAGGTGAATGTTGTTTGACTCTTAAGACAAATAATGAGGTGGATCCTATTTCATAGAATAAACTTGGTTTCATTTTGGTAGAAGAGTGGGTCTGATTGGTAAGGTTATTATTTTTTTTTCCTTTATGTTTACTTGGGACTTTGATGGCACTATTCTACAGCAGTGGACTAACTTCTAAAGATAGGAATCTTGAAGTTGTCTTTAAAATGGATGTCACTAGATTTAAACAAACAAAAAAATTAGGGTGGCATAATTTAAAAAATTCTCTTTTAGTAAGCAAATTGGAATTGTTCTGGTCTTAAAAATCACAGAAGTAACTTTTCAGTAATATTTATTTTACTCTAATAAAAACATTCCGAAACATGAGTCCTTATTGTAAGTAATAGCATGCATGTAAAATAAATACATTGGTTTTATAATCTATCAAGAAATGTGTCTTCTAAAGTTTATAGTGGGTAGGTGGCAAGTGCTTACCTATATTATTTCCTCACTGTCTTTCATTAACTCATCATTGGAATACTTGAAATTAATTTGTAGGTTTTACACTTTTTATAATTTTAGTATACAGTTTTGAACATAAAAATGACATAGGGGAATTATTCAATAATATCATAATTACGTATGGTAACGGATGATTACTAGACTTACAGGAGATCACTGCATAAAGTATATAAATGTATAATCACTATATTGTACACCTGAAGCAATTATTATATGTCAACTATAATTAAAAAATAAACTTAAAAATGGCCAGGCAGGTTAATTACTTATTTTATTGTTTTAGAAAAACAGATCATGTCTATACAAAGGTTTGGATTAGGTTTAATTATATAGGGAATGATTGAAAATCCTTGGAGGGAGGTGGGATGTTTGTGTAGAAATTTAAATTCTGATCCTGTTAGGTCATTTCTCCCTTTAGCAGGCTATATTTGTAGCACACACAATTGTAATTAGGTAACTGTAACTAGCCTCCTCTAAGATGTAAGTTTCTTGAGGGCAAGGGGTGATACTTCTGATTTCTGTTATTGTCAAATATGTCAATATGTCTTCATATATCAAAAGCACCAAATAAATATTTGAATAAATGAAGATGTTAGACTCAAAGGAGTTTTTTCCCCAATGTGAAAAAAGTCTTTTGACCTTCAAAATGACCTCCAAAATAAGGACTTTGAAAGTTTGAGTCCCACATTCCATAGCCTATTTGTAGCCTATTTGTATTTCCAAAATAGCCAATAATAACAAAAAGTATTTGTCATTCTATGTGCCAGTTACTATATTCAGTGCTTTGTTCCTATTTTCTGTAATTCTCCCAACAATTTTGCAAGGTACTAATTTTTTTTTTTTCCCTCCATTAAAGGAATAAGAAAAGTAACTTGCCCAGGAATGCCTTGCTAGCTGGGTTTCTAACAAAGATTTCTTTAACTTCAGAACCTGTGGTTGAAACCGAAAGATACATTTTTTTTTTTTTTTCTTTCTATGTACCAGATTGCCTCCTGATCTAGGGTAGGATGCTACAAATTTAGAAAACAGTATTGCATAACCAGATATAAGAGATTTTAAAGATTCAATTAGATGTTTAGTCTTAACCGTTTGTTAACCCTGATGTTTATACCCTCCCTTTCCATGGATGGCAGATATGTGTGTGTGACATGAGGAAGGCAAAGAAATTTTATGGATGAAAGTTGGAAGTTAGATAATGAAGACATTTTGTTTGTTAGATGTTTCATCCTAGGAATTTTGTTTGATCGCTTAAGTCTTAATATTTGACATAGTTGTGAACAATTCCTATGTGAAATGCTACTGAACTTCAAGCCACCACACTGCCACAGAAAGAATAACTGCCACCTACTAATTGCTATTTTTTCATTAAATTAACTTGATATATAAAATTATGTAATAGTACAGAAAGGTGAATCTGCCATAAAGCAAAGTTTAGCATATTATACACATGCCAGACAGTAACGTGACATTAAGTAAACTAGTTGGAAACTACAGAAATCAAGTGGCATTTTAGCTGGGGCTATGAAAAATAACTTCAGTTTTTAAATTACAAATCTTTTAGTTGAATATACCAAGAAACATATCACATATATGCTCATTTTAAGTGGTTAAAGAGAGGAACATTTATATATTATTCCATATATACTATATATTCCCTGCCTATGTATCAGTTGGTTAGAGCATCCTCTCAGTAAGCCAAGGTCATGAGTTTGATCTCTGGTCAGGGCAAATACTCAACCAAAGAATGTATGAGTAAGTGGAACAACAAAATCAGTGTTTCTCTGTCTTCCTCTCTCTAAAGTCAATCAACCGATAAATACTCCTTCATATAAAAGAAAGATTTTTGAATTATTATCTGCCAGTGTCATCATTATTACCCATTTAGACTATTTAGTCATATCCCTTAAAAAGTTAGGAACCTTACTTCTTTCTTTCTGAGGAAATAAAAGTTAAGCAAGTGAAATAATACTAATTTCTTTAGAAACTTGGTTGACAAGAAGTTAACACAATTCAAGATTTCTAAACCTAATGGAAAAATACCATAACTGGAATGAAATTTTCTATAAAATATTAAATGGCCTATCCCCTTCCCAGGTTCCAGGATGTTCCTCCAAAATTCTAAACAACTCTTATCTAATATGTCATCCTGGCTGTGTAGGTTTTTCTTTGGATTGCTCTCTTCTGTCATGTTAGAGGTATTACCTTCGCCCAAATGAATCTTCAGAGGAACAAACCTAAAGAAAAGAAAATGTATAAGATGTTAAAGAGTTAAACTTTGGCATTCTTTATCCGGATATTTATCTTGACTCTTAGAAAAAGTGTTAATATTGTATTTTTCAATTGTGAAAGAAAGAAAATGAAAGGATTATTACCACACTTTAGATCCAGTTTGCCCTGTAAACCCAATTCCAGCTGAAAAAAAATTTTTGCTCTACTAAAAATTTTACTTTGGTCTACAGTAGTAGACCAAATGTGTCTTCCATCTTCATTACTGCTAGAAAATGAAATTATTTTGTTTTAAAATTAAAACATATACTTTGGGCCAGGAGTCAGAGTACCTATAAGTTGCCATTTATTAAAATTTAACTGGAACAGTTGAGAGTTGATAGTAAAATTTGGGAAAAAAAATACAGTGTGAATTTGAAATATTTTTTATTTTATAGGGATCACAACTGCTGCATTAACATTGGTGCATGCCATTGGGGATTAATGTACTGGATTAAAGCAGATACTGCTGCTGGGAATATATAATTTAAAAATATATACTGAAGATAATTATAATTTTATTGTGGAGTACACAGGGATATTCTCCACTATTGTGTATAGTATTGCTTTTATATTAGATGGGAATGATATGAAATATTTGCATGCTAGTTACATGTTGGTTAGTAATATGTGAGCTTTTAGAAACGAGCTAAAGTATTAAATATATTAATAATTTATTGTTTCCCCAAGGAAGGACTGGAAGTAGCATTAAAGCAATAGAATAAGATGTATTAGTTAATAGATGATGAGAGTTTGGATGGAAAAAAAGTGGTTATATTTAAACTTTATATTTTAAGCTTTGCCTATCAAATTTTGTATACATTTTACATATGTTACAAATGTAACATATGTAACACCTTACATGTGTCATGTAAGGTTTTGTTAACTCGCATGTAACTTAACATGACTAGGACTTTGAGAGTTACTTATATTAAAAACCCCATATATTGTACAAAAAGTGATCTGAAGGGTGGTCTACTCATTTTCTCTAATGTCAGAAAAATAGTAGAGGCTATTTTTATCTGCCCTAAACTTCTTATCTTATTCATTGTGTAAGGACCTTGAAAAAACAGGTGAAAAATGGTCCACACAGGGAAGGAAAGAGTTTCCATGCAACTTTTCATAGTCCTGTAGCTGCCCAAATTTATGGTTGGTTGTAATGGGTAACATAATTTTTGTCAGAGTAGGTTAATAGTTAAAGATTTTTGAATAGTAGAGCTAATAATATTTGGTAATATTGGCAGGACCAAAATTTGTCTGTCCTCAGAAGTGCCTGGATGGTCCCAGTGCAATGGATTTAATATTTGCTCCCTGTCCTTTAAAAAAGAAACTCCAGTTGGCGTCACTTCTTTAATAATGACAGAATGGCCCTCATATTTTACTTTAAGAATTTTGGTGATTCTTAAAGTAAACAGCTTTCTGACAGTAATGAACCAGCATATTTTAAATCACAATTTAGATGGAGTGAGCTTGAGCCAATGACTCAGAGGTCTTCTTTTGATTTTCCCTATTAATTTTGCTTCATGGCATATCAAACAACTAGTTTGCACAAACAATATAGAGCCTGACATATAACAATTATTTTCTTTTTATTCTACTTTAAATATTTTTGTAATTGTAAGCATTAACAGTTTTAATTACTAAAATAGTTTTAATTTTTGATTAAGCCATATATATTAACCTAGTAATAAAATATTTGTGAAGGTAAGAGCAGAAGGTAAGATGAAAATTTATATGTGGATCTGTCCACATGAGTTAAAGAGAGGAGTTGATGCTAAAAAACATCCTCTCCCCTGAAATTAATATGGTTATTTTTCATTAGTGATCCAATATTTGCCTTGAGTCTCCTTTTACTTCCCTGCTTCAAACTTGAGAAAGCACCAAGAGCTGTTGAGAGAGGAAAGCTTGGTAAATAAATTATCTTTTTAAACATGATTTTATTTAAACAGGATTAAAAATGTTCTTTGTAAAATAACAAAACACTAACTACTCCTTAAAGAGCTTGTGGAGTTTTATCATTGAAGGTTATTGTGTAATAGTAACAATGGCAACAATGCGATCATTTCAGTATTTTGTGTTTGGCATTATTTGCATTGTTTTATTTGATCCCCTCAAAAATATACTAGACGATAGATACTATTTTCTGTTAATATTACAGAAGAACAAGGCTTAAAAACTTACCATGCTTTTGGCTGCAGGCTTCAAAAAGGAGACAGAAAATGGCTTAATTGATCAGGATTTAAAAATAAATCTCGCATAACAGGATGTCTGGAAGAGGTAGTTCCATAGTTGACTCAGTGAATCAAGTGCATGCAGGATTCAGGATCGGCTTCTTAGCCATCCTCATGGTTTCCCTCTCACGGATACAATATCCTTCTCTGCATCAGATTCCCAGCATCGTTTTCTCATACAACCAAGAATGAAGGCAGGGAGGAGGGCAGGGTTTTTCCTTCTTCATGTCTCTTAATCAATGAGGAAACCCTGTTTTTGAAGTTGGTTAGCAGATATCTATACCTTACTGAAAGGAACTGTCATTCCCTCCCCTAAACCAATTACCGGCAGAGGTAATGGGATTACTATAATTGGTTTAAATCAGTCACCCTTCATCCTCTGAGCTGGAAACACTTCTCCCCTGTACCTGAGCTACCTAAACAGACTGGAGATATTTGGCCAAGAATATATAGCTTGAGGGTATGGAGAGAATATAATGGGCCCCTACTTTTATGAAACTTACTTTCAAGTTGGAAGGGGAAACATACAAACAAGTAAATAAATGTAGTAGACAATTGCAGACAGACCTAAGTACTGTAAAAATAATGAAGTAGGGTGAGATAATTTAGAAGGTGATTGGGAGGCCACATTAAAGTGGATGGCGAAGGAAAGGTTCTTGGAGAAGAAAACATCTAAGCGCTAACCTGAGTAATATCGAAAGAATCAGTTATGTGAGATGATTTGGGGTTATGAGAGTATTTCAGGCAGGTTTAAAGTACCATTGAGGAAACCTCTCAGCATCAGCATAATTGCTCAAGCATATATACACGTAATATACTGTATGAGTCAAATTTGGAATTAGAAGCTACACTTCCTGGAGCCTGTTTTTTATTTTATTTTATTTTTTTAAAGACTATTTATTTGACTATCAAACTGGTAACCCTTCACTTTGAAGACCGGCCCTCAGTCCAATGAGCCGCATCAGTCAGGGGTGGTTTTATATTTTACTGAGGGATTTGGATGACAGGCCTAATTTATCTGGGCTTTCCTAGATAATAAGGTTGACTACCTCTTATCTTCCAAACACTCTGGGTACAATTGTTCCTAATGAGGACAGTGGGGCATGAGGCTTTTAAAATAATGGTGATAGAAATAGCTAAGATTTATTGAACACTCAAAGCCTATTGGGTTGACAAAGGATGGTACAAGTGGCATAAAATGTCCCAAATTGGAATAGACACCTTTACTCTTTGCTTTCACAGTAACCTCTACTCTTCGTTTTGTCACGTCTATCTTATATTATTGAATTAATTGAATTATATGCATGACCTTTTGTTTAATGCCTTACATCCCGATTAGATTGGAAACTCCCTCAGGACAAGAACCATGGTGTTATCTCCTCCAATTTATTTGAAATTCAGATTAGATATTTTGGGAGTAAAACTTGGCACCAGGATTAATATGTAATCTCTAACAAGAGTTTTTATCATATGGGCACTTACTAGTCTTCCTGTGAATTTTAGGACAACAGATTACCTAGTTGTTTTACTATAAAATATATTTATATTTTGATAATTAATTTTTTGTTAGAATAATCTCCTTTGTCTTTTAACAAATTTCATAATAAACAGAATTGTACTTTATCATTTCAGGGTTTTTTAATGTGCTTTATTTTATTTAAATTTCACAGTGATTCTGTGAGGTGGGTGACAGTTCCCATTGACTACTGAGATTTATAAGTGAAAATAGACTTCCCCAGAGAGGGTAATATAGAAACTGTGCAGCAGAGCTGAATCATTTTAAGATTTTTATTTTGTTCCAAGGTCATTGCTTTTTTTTGTATTATAGCTGCCTCTTTTAAAATGAGATTCATATATATACATTTATTTATTTTAAGAAGGCTTAGGTATGGACTTGACTTTACAGAGAATCATGGATTAGATGGTAGAAGTTTATGCCAATACTCTGACTAAATGGAAAATATTTCTGTAGTGTTAGTTAAACACAATTCTTTACAATTATTCAACTCCAGTGTTATATCTTATTAAAATCTGATTTTTGTTTGAAATCCTTATGCTTTTGTTACATAAGATGATTGGTTTGGGATTTGGGTAGTTTGGATTTCTAATTTGTGAAGGCTCAGGCCAATTTTGATCAACAAACACTTCTCTGTTCCTTTACCAATTAGCTTCAATGGGAGAGTTGGGATGGAGTGGGGAAAGGGAAGGTTTTTCCCCTTTTGTATGTCTTACCCATATAGAAGGGAATGTCTCTTGATATTGATTATTGATAGAATGTTCTTTTCTTATTTTTTATAGTAGTAAAAACACATACAACATGTACCATTTTTAGCTATACTTTCCAGTGGCATCAAGTACATTCATGTTACTGTGCAACCACCCCTATTCATCTCTAAAACTATTTCATCTTCACAAATTGAAAATCTCTATCCATTAAATGATAACTCCTGTTTTCTTTCCCCCCAGCCCTTGGCAACCGCCATTCTATTTTCTGTCACAACAAATGTGACTATTCTAAGTACCTTGTGTAAACGGAATTATGCAGTATTTATCTTTTTGTGTTTGGCTTTTTTTTCTTACTCCCTCTAGCAAGTTCCTATGACTCCACTGCTCATTTAAACCATTTTGCCTCAGTGTATTTCAGTGCTTAATACAGGATAAGAATAATGGGAGTTGTGAGGCTGGAGGAGTGGGGAGGGAATGCTTGGATGGTTCCATTTTTAGTTGGGGTGAGAAGCAATAGGGAAGAGATAGGTTAAGAAAAAAAGGTTAAGGAAAATATTTACAACTGCCAATAAGTTGAGCAGAAATGTAACTACCAAAAATGCTCCACAAATAGCTCTAAATTCTTCAGCTGGAATCTGATTAAGAACAAAGATGTAATGCTTGTCAGAGAGGAATGTGCCAGTCAGGCGCTCAGGTTATCATTTCAGGTGGAGCTGTTTCTTCCTTCTTTCTGTATCTAGAGGCAGTGTAACCTGGCAAAAGTTATTACTTCACTTGGTAAATTTTAGATTCCGAAATAAATAGAAGAGAAATGTAATGTCTAGGAAAAAACTTTCTCCTCTAATTAAATAAGTGGAGTCTTCTCCACTTATTGTCTCTTCCAACCATCATATGGCTTTTAAAATTTTTCTTGTTTTTTGGTTTGTAGGGTATCTGGAAAAGTTCTGTGTGCTCCAGGAGCAATAGTACAACCATATTGAATCTATTACATAGTTATTTCTGTAGTATTGACGATTAGGAAAAAATAGAAACAATTTCTTCATTTTATGTTTTCACACATCACATGCCATTTCTTGTTTATAATTCAATTAAAATTATGTGATGATTATACTTTATCATGTAATTTAAGCAATAGCTAATATTAGGAAACTATTAAAGGAGTTTCAATAAACATTTTTAAATCCTGAATTAAACTGAGAGACTGACATTATTATTCTACTTAGAATATAGTAGTAAAAAAACTTAGTGAGGTTTCTTACTATAAAATGCATTATACATACACACAGATATGTATGAGTGTGTTTTGGGAATAGTTTTCAGGTATTTTAGCCTAACAAATGAGTTACTAATTAGTTTCGAATTCACATTGCTATTGGGTCAATTATACAAGTGAATTAGACTTAAGAATTCAAGGCTAGAAAGATAAAGGTATAGGCATTTTTTATTTTTTATTGTAGAGAGGGGGAAGCAAGGAAGAAAGAGATGGTAAGAAATATAAACGTGAGACAAAAGCGGTTGGTTGTCTGCCTTCTGTGCATGCCTCAGGACTGAACCTGCAACCCAGGCAAGTGCTCTGACCAGGAATCAAACCAGACACCTTTTGGTTCTTAGGACAGTGTGCAACCAACTGAGCAGCACTGGCTGGGGCTAGGGAATAGGCAAGTTTCTACTGAAACATTAAAGTCTGTTTGTTGATGCTTATCTGTCAAAAACGTTGCAAGTTGACCAAGTATTTCTGTGTTCCTGTTAATCAAATCCTCAGCAAGATGGCTTCCTTAAAAGGATAATGGAAGAGTTTAATGAAGGTATGTGTGGGATTAAAACCAAGGAGGGATGGAGAAACACCCAGGAATTAGAAACTAGGGTCGTGTTGCTCACCTTAGGTTTGAAGGAGAAAAGGGAGAGGGCAGTTACCAGAGTGCAGTGAGTGCTGTGGTCATGGCAGAAAGCTCACCCTCCTGAAGCTGTGGTTTGTTGAAGAGGACCCCTGACACCATGAAACTCACTGTAAACAGAGGCTGGAGGCCTAACAAGGAAGGGATCTTCCTTCTTTTCCTCCCTGCTTATCAGCTGAAGCCTCTTTTCTGTAGCTTTCGGAGAGGGAGCCAGAGGGCCAGAGGGCCAGGATGCTATCCTCTGTAGCTACAGATAAAGCCCCCAGGTCTTAGCAGGGAGGAAGGTTAGAGAAATCTGGCCGGGCCATTGGAGGCTATCTAGGAAAATACTGTTTTAATGCTTAAAAAACTTGAAACAAGTTTTCTGCCTCTTTGTATAGAATGACCTGAGAAAATACAGCTTTTTAAACCTTGAATTTTTGTCAAAATAACATTTCAAATTAGTTTTAAAACCTACTTAACTTTTACGATAATATAAATTTGCATACATTTTAAGAGGTGGGGATAATGATCATGATTTCTGCTGTCTCCTCATTCCTTTATTAATATAAGAAACTACTTCTCATATGTCCGCCTCTGGTGAGCCCCCGCCCCGAAGCGGAAATATGAATAACGTGGCAGTCTCTGTCCACCAGGAGCTCACTATCCAGAAAAAGCTCACCACCAGCGATTATCACACTAGTAACATGCACTAGGATGGCATGCAGAAAGTGCAATGGGAGTTTTGAAAAAGGGCATCAAACCCAGACTTGGGCTATGATAGTCTTAGGAGTTATTTCTAAAAGATATTTATTATATGAGGGATAAGCACTAGCCAAATTGGTGGGTAGGGGCAAGGAAAGAGGATTCTAGGGGGAGAAACATGCATAAACATGGAGGCATTAAAGAGCATGGTATATATGGTGAGCTGCAAGGAAGTTGGTTTGGCTGGATGTGATGTAAGAGAGAAATCTGGCAAGTAAAGTAGAAACTATTTCAAGAATCATTTTTGAGGGACGACTTGGGAGATAAGCAATTTTAAGCAGAAAAGCAACCTCTGAGGTGCAGTTTAGAAGAAACATTCTGGAAGTAATAGGGAGGGTAGGGAGTCAGATGTGTTAGGAAGCTATTGTAACAAATATGCTACTTTAGTAACATACCATTTTTCTATACCACTGGCAGCCCAGTGGATGTCTTAGGATGTAGAGTACATAGGACTTGGTGGCCTAAATGTAAAAGTTAGGATTTTTAAGATGGCTGTAATTGTAGGTAGAAGTGTCAGACATAGACTTCAAGGGACTACAGAGGAAGTCCCTTGTAGTTGCAAGGAGGAAGAGGATGAACGTAGTGTGAGATACCATTCAGATCTAGAGATGGAGCACTTTGGGAGGAAGTTGGTGTGTGATTTTTGAGGAGTGTGGAGGAAGTATATCTAGGCCGGAGGCTCAGAACTGAGAAAAGATGGAAGAAGAGAACTATCATTTGTAATCACAAGGTACCTGTGTGCCAGGCACCTTGTTTGTATTTTATTTCATTCTTTACAGTGCTGTGAAGTAGGTATTATCATCTGCATTTTCATGACATCACCTCCATTTTAATGATGAGAAAACTAAAGCTTTAATAGGATAAATTATTTGGCTAAGGAACATCTGGAATGTCAGACCTGGAATCTGAACTCAGGTTTATCTCATTCTTTCTCTCTTTTTAAAAAATAACTTTATTGAAGTATGACTTTATATAGAAAATTGTACATATCATAAGTGTATAGATTGATGAATTTTCACTAATTGGAACACACCAGTGTAACCAAGCACCCACCTCAAGAAAAAGAACCTATTAATACTCCAGAAGCTACACACAGCTATGTCTCCCTGCTACCCCAACTTTTAATGGTGTGGGTTAGTTTAGCTGGTTTTACCCCTTATAAATGCCCCTTTTTATTTTATTGTTATTATTATTATTATTTGCTTGTCTATCATTTGAAGCCCTGAAACAGGAGTGAAGTCATCTTTCTGGGAATGATGGAACCTTGGGGAATATATAAGGAATTGGTGGAAGAAGAATTTGAGATTGGGACTGAAAAGAAACACTAGGGAGATAGGAGGGAAACTTGTAAGGAATCACAAAAGTCAAGGAATCATGTGTGACCTGAGGAGAGCAACATCAGTGGAGTGAACCAGGAGTTGGGCACCAGGCACGGAAGTGGAGACCTCACAGGCGAACAGCTGCTACTTGAGAAGCATAGAGAGGACAAACTGGAAGAGGATATAGACTTTTTTTACTTGGGTAATTTTGTGTGATGTGGGGCATTTGTTGGGAAACACTGGTTTTTTATCATCTTGTAAAGAGGTTTTATCAATTACTTTGAATTTTTTTTTTTTTTTTTTTTAAAAGATTTTATTCATCATTTTTAGAGAGAAGGGCAGGGAGGGAGGAAGAAAGGGAGAGAAGCATCAATGTATGGTTGCCTTTCACCTGCCTCCAGTTGGGGACCTGGCTGGAGACCTGGCTTACAACCTGGTTATGTGCTGGATGGAATTGAACAAGCGATTCCCAGTGGGTTCACAGGCCGGTGTCAGTCCACTTGAGTCACCAGCTAGGACTACTGAATGTTTTCTCTTTTAATTAATTTTTTTAAATTAAAGGATGACAGAACTGAAATACTCTAGGGGACATGGAAGCAACAACAACAAAAAGTCAATAGATAAAGGGGTTTTAGCTTTAGTAGATGGACTTAGAAAGTGACTGAATTTTTTAAAATTATTTTTAGGGTGCGGTGAGATACTTTGGTGAGGTAGCATTGCTAGCTTTTGCCAATTGATTTTAAAAAGTTTTTTTGACTCGTAGATTAGAATAAAGGGAACATTTTTCAAATGATGATTGGGATGTGACTTTGAAATAGTTGAAAATCTTATCAGTTGCCTACTTTGGCTACCAATCAGTAGGCTATTAGACTTAACGCAAAAATTTGATGGGGCTATATTTTTAAAGTTTCTCCTGGTGAGCCTACTCTGTCTCCTCCTTGTAGAGTATCTCTAAACATAAATTCTACTTTTTCAATTGGTAGAAGGGATAACCAAGAATACTTGAGGGAAACCCCTACTTATTGTGCACAGTAGTACTCTTTAAAATACTTTTTGCTGATTGATTCTCTTTATGTACAATTCTAGAAAATGCAAACTAATTTATGTTAACAGAAAGCAGATTGTGGTTGCCTGGGGCAGAGTGGGAGAGGACAGAAAGGGTTGAGAAGCAGAGATTAAAAAGCTTTGGGGGTGATGGACTTTTCATTATCTTGATTGTGATGATAGTTTAATGGATGTATACATATTTAAAAATGTAGTAAAATTCACTTTAATATGTGCATTGCACTGCATGTTTATAAAGCTGTTCTTAAAAATAGATCATTAAGTAATTATTCAAAGTAAAAAAAGCTTAACATACAGATAAGCAAAGTGAAGAAAATAAAAATATCAGATAACATTCGTAATTTTTCTATATTCATACCTACATGTCAAATTTTTTATATTGTTTACTAAGAAAAAGATCAAAGACACTTGACTAAAAAATATCCTTTTAAATAAGAGGGGTGAAGACAGCAAAAGATAGTATTTGTGAGCATTTGTCATTTTCCAAGTTCCTAGTAAATCTCCCTTTCAGAAACAAAAGTGAACTAAAAACTTTTCAAGTCATTTGCTTAGTTCACCCATGAAATACTAACTCAAGGCTCTGTTCCGTGTCAGGCACGGTGTAAGTCAACGGAGGAGTAACAGTGAACGAGATAAACCCTGCGGAGAAGTAAACAGGGCGTTAGGCATAGGGAACAGCCTGTGCTGGGGAGAAGTCTAAGAGAGAGAGACTACCATTCTTTTTAGAAACGGAAAATTCAAGTAGTGCTTTCGTTATGTGTATGTTTGGGGAGGGGTGATTTTTAAGGTGGTACAAGCTACAGAGATAAGCAAGGGTTGTTTTCTGAAAGCCAGGCTAAGAATTCTGAATTGACCCTGAGGCGGCTACCAGGGGCTCACTATAAGGTTCTTAAACAGGAAAGTGACTTGATCAGTTTTCCTACCAAGTTGAAAACAGGAAGCAAGTCACCTGAGTTGCTAAACGATACCAATTTCATTTTATCCAGATGCACAGATGGTTTGATAAATAATTATTTGTAACAGGAAAGCTTCAGTTCAGAGGAGGAAAGCAAATAGACATAAAAATGATACCAAGTATGGTTTGTTATTCATGTTCTATTTATATATAATATTTTAGGATGAACTTTTGCCCTAACAGTAGGGAAATTTACACAATATGTTGTGACTTATTTAAAAAAATCTATTTGTTCAAAAGTATATTTGAATTAAACATCTTATTTTATTTTTATTTTTTAAAGATTTTATGTATTATTTTTAGAGAGAGGATAAGGGAGGGAGGCAGAGGAGAGAAACATCAGTGTATGGTTGCCTTTCACCTGCCTCTAGCTAGGTACCTGGTTGGAGACCTGGCTTGTAACCTGGTCATGTGCCATGACTGGGAATCAAGCCAGTGACCTTTGGGTTCACTGGCCGGCACCTTTCCACTGAGCCACCAGCTAGGGCTCTGAATTAAAACATTTTAAAGTATAAGTTCAAATGGGTCCTATGTAACATATCACTATTAGCATATATGCCTTTTATATAAATCTCATGACTTTTATTAGAGCTTGAAATGTAACTGACAGAATTAGGGTTATTTATTTTTTGTTATATAGTTATAAAAGATACAATACATTAAGTTTTGTCAGTATATGTTTAATATAATTTGCAACATCCAGCCTGAGATGCATTAACTAAAGTTTGCAACCATTGCTGTTCTAAGCAAAATTTATTAAGTACTTTCATTTGATCATTAATTTAGTATGCTTATATATTCATTTAAATCAACAGTGAGGAGCATATGCAGGTCAATTTGATTTTTCTCTTGGGAACTCGAATAAAGTGGCATTTGTTTGAAAACTTCCAGTAAGGCCAGTGGTCTTGATATCAGTTGTAAAATAGCCAATTATTGATTGGAGAGGCAGTGACGGTGTTGCTCAAGAGTATATCATACCATTTTTAAATGTCTTCTTATAAATATTTCTTAAATATAGAAACATCCTTCTACTTAACAAACTCAAGAATCTTTATAAGTCCATTTTTCTTTGTTGGATGGTTGTCTATATGGTGTATACTGAGAATTTGCCTATGTTATGGATATATTTTTCACATATCCATATTTTCCTTATCTTTTTGGCAGGGTTAGGAGTTTTGGGATACATACAAATTATGTATGTTTTATAGTAGCCTTCTGTCATTTAGAATAAAGTCAAGGGAGGGAGATACTGTATCAAACTGAAAACAAAACCCAAGATGAAAAATATCTTATTTTGGGTTTACCAGTCCTTTAAAGTATTAGAGATCACTTAGAGATACTTCATGTACTTCATGTTGTCTATTTTGTTACATTTTTCTTATTTATTATTATGGAAGTAATACACTAAATTAAACAATGTCTTTTTAAATCAATGTCTTTAAATAATTCTAAAAGACAAATAGGTACAGCTGAGTATTACTTTTTTATTAAAAAAAAAGTTTTCATTTATTTCTTTTTAGAGAGAAGGGAAGGGAGAGAAAGGGAGGGAGAAAAACATCAAGATGAGGGAGGAACATCAGTTGGGTGCATCGCCAACCCAGGCAACATGACCTGACTGGGAATTGGCCTTCGACTTTGTGGATCGCCTCCCAACCAACTGAGTCACACCAGCGAGCAGGGCTGGTATTACTTTTTCGTGTCATCTACCAACTCATTTAAGTAGCTTTAACCCAAATAGAATAAAGGGTCTTGACTCTTGATTCCAATGTCAGTCATACTGTCCATTTACTTAAGGTATTGGGCGTACAACATGCACATTTCTGATGGCTCTGTGGTTACTGAATTATATTGCTACAGGCAAGTACTTTCTAATTGTGACATTTGGCCAGATCAAGGTGAGTTAATATAGGGAAAAAAACAGTGAGCCCTGACTGGTGTGGCCAGTGGGTTGAGAATCGCCCTGCAGACAGAAAGGTCACAGGTTTCATTCCCGCCCAGGGCCTGCACCTGGGCTGTGGGCGGGGCCCCCATTGAGGGTGTGGAGAGGCAGCTGCTCAAGGTTTCTCTCCCTTTCATGCCCCCTCCCTTTTCCTCTCTAAAAAGAAATTACATGTCTAAAAGAAAAAAGAAGGAAAGGAATTAATGAAATCTAGGGGTAATAATTTCTTAGATTTTGTAACAGATATGATCTGTCAGCAAGTTGGAGGACTGTAAAGGACAATTCTTGGGCCGTTTGATATTAAATAACCTAATTTAAGTAGGTTATAATAAGTTCATGTGTGAAATATATAGCTTATCAGTTTGAGTACATCAGTTTTAAGTCTAATGAGTTTCCACCTATGCGGTTGTAATGGGGGCTTCTGACCCTTTTCTCTAGCCTTTGAGATATTGATGAGAATCCCTACAACCATAATTTACTGTGACTAAGGGAGACTCATTTTTCTGATCTTAGAAGCCATGGGGTAGCTTAGTTGGCTATAGCATCGTCCCCATAAGCCAAGGTGGTGATGTTTGATCCCAGATCAGGGCACGTGCAAGAATCAACCAATGAACGCATAAAGAAGTGGAACAACAAATTGATCTTTTTCTCTCTCCTCTCTCTAAAATCAATACATTTTAAAAAATTAAAGAAGTCATGGGAACCCTCTCTCTTATCACTATATTTGTTTATTACAATATGATTTAATCTTCTCTGGCTGACTTTCAAGTTATAATTTCCATTCAGGGGAATGCCGAGATTATTTTTATTTATTTATTTTTTTCCTGTTGATGACTGACAGTATTTTATTTTGTTGATTGAAATTTAAGAGGGCTTAATTAGACCTGTATCTATTATTGGGGGTTTCTGGGCATGTTTACTTTGCCTTACAAGGAAAGCTACAATAGTAACAAGTCTACTAGAATATTTTACTCCTTGAAATCTTTTGAAATTATCCAAGTTGGAAAGCCATAACTGATGAAAGAATTATTAAGGAATTGAATGATTATTGAATATGCTGTTTTCTAATTCTCTAAAATGACAGGAGATCACTTATCCAGCAATGTACCAGGCTAATGAAATAGCTGGGGGAGGGTGGGTATCTTTTTTATGTTCACTAGAGAGGGCATAGAATGCTCTATTTTAGTGATATCTGCACAAAACCCAATTTTACATGTAGTTAGGGTTTCCTCTATTTGAACCACTCAAAGTAACCAGTCTGTGCAGTGCTTTATAATCCATATAAAAGCAGCATTCAGGTGCTTGTTTGCCTCTTATTTATTTGCATGTGTAATTTATTATACCTGTAAAAAGGGAAGTTCTTAGAAAAAGCAGCAGAATAGGAAAAACAGGCAAATTATCATTTCTTCTGGTAGATTATAATTCAGAATTTAGTTTGATGAATTCCATTTCATCTTGCTAGATTTTGATGGGAAATTGACCATGTGAAAATGAAACTGTTATACGGACATGAACTACGGGTGGTGGGTTATTTGAGAGAGTGGAGGTACTTGGTAGAGGGAGCAAAAGGGAACAATTGGGACAACTGTTACAGAATAATCAATGAAATATACTTTTGAAAAACCCTTGAAAACATTATTTACTAGATGCTAAGGGTCAATTTACAGAGGGCTTTGGTATTACTACTTATTGTATTTGTTGGATTCCAGGTTGGAAAATTATAACTTTGTTTCATAAAGTCCAGTAATTTTCAATATTTATTTATGTTGACATATTTATACTATGGGTTATGAATTACCACTTTACTTTGAAAAATGAAAGGAATTACAGGTTTTATCTTTAGAAACTGAGAAAAAAGAATTAAGAAAAATGCTCTAGAGCCAGATGGTTTAACATCATGTGCCATTCATTTTTGCATATTTAAATTTTTGAAATAAATTTATATATGATTTTGATTATGTGTTTCTACTTTTGATGTAGCATTTTCAGGTTTACTTTTAAGATCTTCTAATTTTACAAGTGGATGATATCAAAGATAACCTTGATTTGACTTCAAGACATCAAATCAAAGACCATCTTTAGAAGCCTATTTTAAGGTTTTGAAATCTGATGCTCCAATGCACTGAAGAGTTAAAACAGTGAATCCGTTTAGCTTCTTATATGATCATTGAAATGAAGATAGACCTATTTATTTTTTCCATTTATAATGTTATGCTGTAAGAAAATTTCATTTGCATTTTATCTAATCACCCTCCCAAGTTACACAGAACAAACTGGCAGAAACAAAGTTTTGGGTATTACCCTACCAAGTTACCTACAAATAAATGGTTCATTGTTAAGGGAAAGGAAAGGGATCTCTTGTAACTTGGATGATGATTTCTTCTATAGATATGTTGAAACCTGGAAATTGAAAAAAAATTACATTATCGAACTCCATTTGGATAAGGTAACTGACCTATTTTTTAAAGATTCTATATTGGAATAGTTACTGGAACGTTTGAAGTGGATAAGCATTTTTGCCTGAAGTTTATTAAGGCAGCCAGGAAATCTTCTTCTATACTTGGCATAAGTAAAGATACTTTTCCATAGGATACTGCCAAAGATTCATTTGATTTGGCAATCACATTGACTGTTTTGTGATTACTTCTTTTCATAATTCTCCATTAAAATGTAAGTTCTTATTCTTTAAACCTATGGTGACTTAAAAAAGGTAAAGGGTTAATGTATAATTTCTTAACAAACTATCAACATGTTTGAATGACCTAAGGAGCATAGGATGTTAAATTAATGACTTCATTCATTGTCTTGCAGTCCCAGTGAAGTAGTTGTTATACTCTATGTTATAGACAGATTCTGAGGTAAAAGTGGTTAGAAACATATGGGCATACATTCTAATATTTATAGAATCCATATTTGAACCCATGGAACATTTATTTTATGGTGGAATAGGGTTTCACTTTAGCCATGTGAAAAAGTTGTGGAGATTTGTTTCATAGCAATGTGAATATACTTAACGCTATTGAAGTGTACACTTAAAAATGGTTAAGATGGTCAACTTTTTGCTTTCTTATGACCATAAAAAATTCTACTTGAAATTGCTTTATTTTTGTTTCCTTATTAAACATATTTCTAATAAAGAATAACAGCAGATAAAAAATGTTCATCATTTTGTAATCCAAAAGGAGACTTCTGAAATTTTACCACCTAAGAGGAGCCTGAGTTTCTCCTGATATTTGAACTGAGCTTTATTTCCTTAGTACAAGAAAACTTCATTTCTTTAAAAACTTCTAGTCAGCCCTGGCTGGGTGGTTCCATTGGTTGGGGTGTTGTCCCATACACTAAAAGACTTGGTTCCCTGTCGGTGTGCATACCTAGCTTGCAGGTTTGATCTGTCTGTCTGTCTGTCTCTTTCTCTGTCTTTCCCCTCCCCCCATTCCTCTTTTTATAAAATCAATAGACATATCCTCAGGTGAGGATTTTAAAAAGCCTACAGCCCTGGCTGGTAGCACAGTGGGTAAGGTGCTGGCCTGTGAACCCAAAGGTCACACACAGGTTTGATTCCCCAGCCAGGGCACATAACCAGGTTGCAAGCCAGGTCTCCAGTCAGATCTGTGGCTGGAGGCAGGTGAAAAGCAACCATACATTGATGTCTCTCTCCCTCTGCCTCTCTCCCTTCCCCTCTTCCTAAAAATAATGAAATAAAATCTTTAAAAAATAAATAAAAGGTAAAAATCCCTACTCACTGATGTAAAGTAAAAAGATACAATATATATCAGAATTAACAGGGAATAAGTGTATTTCAGTTCGTCATTCTGAGACAGAATTTCACTTTTCAGTATAGCTAAAACTCAAGTAAGTCTGACGATTTTACAGATGTGTTTTTGATGATGTAAAATTTCTTTTAAAAATAGTTGTTCTTAGCTGCTTTTTAGCAATGGGAATAAAGCACTTGTTATAAAAGTAGACTAAAATGTGTATTTGACATTATTACAAATTTTGGGGATTCCAAGTTATTTGTGATGCCTTTCTGGGTAACAGGATATAAATGCAATCTCTATTTAATTAGAAAAAACAATAACCAATAACTGGAAAAAGCCAGTGTTTTTTCTGTCTTTTCCCATGTCAATTTATTTTATGCACGTGTATTTTCTAAAACTATTACCATTTATCTTACCTTTTCGATTAAAAAGTGAGATTGAGTCCCGGCAGGTGTGGCTTAGTGGACTGACTACAAACTAAAGGGCCTGCAGTTCAGTTCCTTGTCGGGGCACGTGCCTGGGCTGCAGGCCAGGTCCCCAGTGGGGGGGGGGCTTGCGAGAGGCAACTGATTGATGCTTCTCTTGTATATGGATGTTTCTCTCCTTCTCTTTCTCCTTCCCCTTCTCTCTGAAAATAAATAGACAAATAAAATCTTTTAAAAAAGTGTTATTGGTAATATGAGGTTACTCATTTAGAATTAGGTCTTTTAAATTACGAGATTTAGTTTATCTATTTATTGACCCATCCATCCATTCATCTCATAAGTTAAAAATATCCCTCACCGTATGACACAGTAGTATGTTTGGTTCATGTCAGGCCTTTTTGTTTAATTAACATTAATTCATTTACTTATTCATTTATTCTCATCTACTTTCATTCAGCATTTCTACAACCTGCAACCCCACAGGAAATGATTTAGGTCAATTCTGCTGGATTATATACATATTTATAATATATATGTGTAATATATATTATATATATATATTTTTTCCTCCAGTATATTTAATGAGAGATTTATTATTTTATATTGTCTAACTTTATTTTTTGTTTTTTGTTTTAAAGAGAGAATCCAACCTATTTGAAGATAGTCTAGTTCAAGTGAACTATTTAAGGACAAAATAACCTAATTTAGTCATCTATAAAAACTAAGTTTAACATGTTGAAAGCATTACGAAATCTATGGGAATTTATTATTTACTCTTTTAATTCATTAACTTTTTTAACTCAATAAGTAATTAAAAGATAAACTTCATTTTCCATTAAGCACCAAATTTAGTTATTCTTTGCAGTAGGCTCTTGCATTCCACAGGATCTTAAATGTAGTAGGGCTTCAATAAATGTGTTGATTCCATTCAATGCTTTGCTTACCAATTTGTAAATTGGCTTGGCCATTTATAAATGTTAATTCATGCTTGGGGGCATTCATAATTAAAAATGCTTTGGACATCAAGCAAACATTATTAAAAAAGCAATAAAAGATGTCATTTTAGTTTATAATCTGGTTGGTGACTACATGGTTGGTGACTACACTCCCCCATAAACATTATCACTTTTGATCCATACTTTTTATTGTGTATGGTAAGCATGTCTGGTAGTATCTTTGTTTTGATAAAGGAGAGGTTGGCACTGAAGACATTTAATAAATAGCTTGCACAAGGTTACTTTGCTATGAAGTTAAAAGACAGGACTAGGACTGGAATCTTCTGATTCCTAAGCAAATGTTAATTCTGTGCGCATGTTTTCAAACTCTTTTCCAGAAAGAACCAAAGGAGGGAGAGTAGCGTCATTATTAATGTTTTTATATAATGAGGTACAAGAAATGTTTTATTATTATTTTTGAAGTGCCACTTCTTTCTATAAGACTTTGAAAATCATTGCTGTATTGCGGTTCTTGCTGCTTTTGTTTTGGGGTGAAAGCTGTAAGTTAAATTAGCCAATATTAACTCCAAAAAGAGAATGAGCAAAAATATATACAATTCCTGAAATACTTGGTGCATTTACATTATATATCTTGTCATGTCACCTCCCCCCAATCACATTTAGAATAAAACCCACACTCCTAACTTTGGCCTGCAGAACCCTTTATGACCTGGTCCTTGCCTAATTCTCTATTCTATAACACAAAGTGAAATTATTTAAGGACTAGTGGGCTCTAAACTTCATTACTGCAGACCCCATGTTTGGGTCACTCACTATTGAATTCTTAGTCACTTTGCGCATAATTGGCATAATATAAATATTTATTTATATTTATGTTTAAATGTACTGTTATATCAGTATTAGTAATACAGCTTTTTGTCCAGCTTTGCTGAGATATAAATGACACATAATGTGTAAGTTTAAGGTGTACAATGTGTTGGTTTTATATACTTACACACTGCAAAAAGATTACCACCATAGTGTTAGCCAGTACCTGTATCACTTCACATAACTACAATTTTTATGGTGTGAACATTTAAGATCAACTTTCTTAGCAGCTTTCAAGTATGTACAGTAGTACTTCAGTGTTATTAACTATAATCACAATGATGTACATGAGATTTCCCATAACTTATTCATCTAGTTACTAGAAATTTTGTGCCTTTTGGCCACATTCACCTATTTTGCATGAACTCCACTTTCCACTTCCCACCTCTGTCAACTACTAGTCTGTTTTCTGTTTTTGTTTTTTAAATTTTTAGATTCCACATGTGAGATTTGTCTTTCCCCATTTTTCATTTAGCATAATTACTTCAGGGTTTATCCATCCATGTTATTGCAAACTGCACAATGACCTTTCCTACGGCTGACTAATATTCCATTGTATAGATGTCATATCTTCTTTTATTTATTCATTCACTGATGCACAGTTAGGTTATTTTCATATGTTGGCTCTTGGTGATTAACATTGTAGTGAATTTGGAAGTGCAGATACCATTTTGAAACCTTATTTTTACTTACTTTGGATACATACAGTACTCAGAAGTGGAATTTCTAGATCATATAAGAGTTCTAGTTTTAATTTTTTTACAGTTACATGTTTATTAAAAGCCTTAAAATTTAACTTTTTGAGGACCTTTCATACTATTTTCTATAGTAGCTGCACTGATTTGCACTCCCATCTGCAATGCACAAGGGTTCCATTTTCTCTGCATTCTCACCAACACTTTTTATCTTGTCATTATTTTTTAGAGAATTTTTATGAGAGTTTATTTGAGCCAAACTGATGTTAGTGGTCATGAAGCGAGATCTCAAATGTTTTCTGTCTCCTTGTAACATGCATGAGATAATATTTCATTGTGGTTTTGATTTGCATTTTCCTGAGGATTGGTGATATTGAGCATCTTTTCATATTTCCCTTAACTATTTGATGTCTTCTTTGAAAAAATGTCAATTCAAGTCCTTTGCCCTTTTTTACTCTGTTTTTGTTTTTTTTATTTTGCTATTGAGCGTAGGTGTTTCTTAATGTATTTTGGAAGTTAACCCCTAAGATACTTGGCTTGTAAACATTTTCCCCCATTCTTCAGGTTCCATTTTCACTCTGTTGATTTTTTCCTTTGCTGTGCAAAGGCTTTTGAGTGTGATACAGTCTCACTTGTTTATTTTTGATTTTGTTGTCAAAAAATTATTGCCAAGACCGATGTTAAGGATTTTACCACTTATGTTTTCTCCGAGGAATTTTATGGTTTCAGGTCTTACATTCAAATTTTCACCCACTTTGAATTGATTTTTGTGTGCAGTATAAGATAGAGGTCCAGTTTCATTCTTTTGTATGTGGCTATCCAGTTTTCCCAACACCATTTATTGAAAAGACTATCCTTTTCCCATTGTACATGTTGGCACCTTTATTGTAAATGAATTGGCTGTATGGGCATGGGTTTACTTCTGGGATGTTTATATTATCTTCCATGATTTATGTGTCTTTTTAGGCCAATACCATACTGGTTTTGATTACTGTAGGCTTATAATATAGTTTGAAATCAGAAAGTGTGAAGCTCAGCTTTGTACTTTCTTAAGATTGCTATGGCTCTTTGAGGTCTTCTGTGGTTTGATACATATTTTGAGATTTTTTTTTTTTTATTGCTGTGAAAAAAACCATTGGAATTTTGGTGGAGATTGCATAGAATCTCTAGATCATTTTGGGCAGTATGGACATTTTAACAATATTAACTCATCCAATCTATAACCAGGGGATAGCTTTCCATATATTTGTTTATCTTCAATTTTTTCATCAATATCTTACAGTTTTCAGTAGACTTTTCACTTGTTTGTTAAAACTTGTTCCTAAGCATTTTATTCTTTTTGATGCTATTATAAATAGGATTGTTATTTAAATTTCTTTATCTACTAGTTCACTTTTAGTATGTTGAAATAAATTTTGTATCTTGCTATTGTGTCTTACAACTTTACTGAATCCATGAATATTTATTGAATGAGTGAATGTTGAATGAATTAAGAGATAATTAATTTATATTCACTGTCCTCAGAAAAATCTCAAAATGTGTAATACATTTGATGAGTATTTCCATAAAATGATTTTATTTTAGAGTATAATAGTAGTTTTAGCTATGATTTAAAGAATGTTGTACTACATTCTTTAAGAGAAGAGTGGGTACTGATCTCTTTAGTACCCACAACAACTTTGTGAGTTTAGTAGTCTGTGGACTACTTGTTGAAGCCACTTAGTAAATGGAAGAGCTGAGATTTGATAATAAGGATATTTGTAACTAAAGTCAGCAATACTCTACATTGCTGCTTCCTAAATTAATTTCACTCTCCTCAGTTGCTTCCTAAATTAATGCTTAAGTTGTCTGGAAAATTTGTTCTGATGAATACTTTCCTCTCCCAATAATGCTGGATAAATGAGGTGTTACTGTAATAGGTGCTAATTGAATGACACAGTGATTAAGTGCAAAAGAAATTAAAGAAGGAAAATTGTGTGCTGAAGTCATCAGGATGCTTCTTAGAGTAGCTGTAGGACTTAAAATTTTTTTTTCAAAGATTTTATTTATTTACTTAGTTTTCCAGAGCAGAGAAGGGAGGGAAAAAGAGAGGGAGAGAAACATTGATGTGAGAAAAACATCAATCAGTTACCTCTTGTTTGCTTCTTGACCAGGGACCAAACCTGCAACCCAGGCATGTGCTCTCCCAGGGAGTCCAGCTGGCAACCTTTCACTTTGTGGGATGATGCCTAAGCAACTGAGCCACACTGATCAGGGCAGCCGTGGGACTTGAGTTAATGCTGTGAAAGTGCAGAATACTAGATGTTGCAGGATATATGGGATACAAATAAGTATAGAAGAGAGTACAGGTATTTCAACTTGGAGAAAATGCTTAGGAATTTGAGGTGTTGTGGATATCCTGAAACTAGGACTAGTGAGACCAGAAGAGAGGATTTTTACTGGGGAAAAATAGGATATTTGTTGAAAAAGTGGATGAGGATAATTGAGTATGTAATCTATACAGAATTTTAATTTGTTCTGTAGTTGCCCAAAAACAGTGGCATTGCAAGATAAAGTACTATTTTAGGAAGTTCAGTTTGGTAGCAGTGTGCAGGATTTTACATTATTGTAGAAAAGTGCAGCATTGATGGCACAGTGAGTAAGAGAGACAGTTCTGGCCCTGAGCTTGAATTCCACCCTCTCTACTTGTGGGCTTCTGAGCATGGAATGTCATTTCACTTACTGTACTTCAGTTTTGCCTCTCTGAAATGGGAATTGAACAATAGTACCTTTTCCCCAATTTCAGAGATTCTCATTCAGTGTGTCTATGGTGTAGGGCAGGAATATCACCTCCTCCCATGTCAAATTTATTATAGTTAGCCTCTTCTGTGATCTTAGAGTGCTTTGTATTTGCTTAAGGTTTTCTTTCTTAACCTCAGGTGAAAAATACTGAGTTAAACTCTTCTGTCAGTTTTGGCAAGTATAAGGTTCCACTCTTGTTTTATTTAAAATTGTTCTCATTTATCTACAATTTCCATTTTTATTTTCTCCCTCTGTAGACATCCATATGTCTGTATTATTTTAAAATATGGTGATGTGGTAGTATTTTATGCACATATGTATTTTTAATTTATATAAATGGTATTCTGTTATAGGTCTGTATTTTCACTCAACACTCTAAAATGCCTTTCATGATGGAAAACTTCAAAGATGCATAAATGTAGAGTGAATAGTATAACAAAACCCCATGTATCCACTGTCCAGCATCAACAATGATCAATCATACCTAATCCTGCCATTTCAGAAAAAAACTATACCCAAAGATATGCATATTGATTTTAGAGAGAGGGGAGGGAGAGAAAGAAATATCAATAGGTTGCCTTCCATACCTGCCTGGATTGGGGATCAAACCTACAACCTAGGTATATGCCCTGTATAGGAGTGGAACCTGCAACCTTTTGTTGCATGGGATGCCACTGCAACCACCAAACCACCCAGCCAGGGCTCATACCTAATTTTGCTTGTAAAATATTTCTAACTACTCCTTTCCTTGATATCCCCTCAACACAACTCTACCTCTACAAACTGTATTTTTCCAAAGCAAAGCTGAGATTTTTTTTCTGTTAGGTATTTCAGTGCTCAATAGTTTAAAAAAATCTATCCACTTGAATCTCTTGTTTATATATTTCATAACTTATAACTGCTGCAGGTGTTTCAGAGTAGGCATCTAACCACATCGTATTTACCTGGTCCTCTGGTGCTGGTCACTGAGATTGCCTCTAACTTTTTGCTACCACAAACAACTATGTGATTTCCATTTCCATACATGTCCTCCTCTTTTCGGAGAAACTCGGATTTTCTAGAGTAAGATTTCTGCACCGTAGGGTATGCACGTACTCCATTTGACAAAAAACAGCCGGCTTGTTTTCTGCAGTGGCTGTGGTGCCTTACCGTCTCACTGGCAGTGCATGGAATTTCCTTTCTGTTCCACTTCCACGGATACCTGGTGTTATCTCACATTATGCTTTTGTTGGTCTGATATATGTGAAGTGGTATAACATTACTTAAATTTTTATTTTTCTCATTATTAGTAAGGTTAGTTATTTCTTCATATATTGTACGATGAGTATATCATCCTAAGAGTCTCCTGTTCTTGCTGTCTCTTCTGCCTAGAAAACTCCCCTTTTTCACTTGGCTCACTCACTTCATTCAGAGGTCTGCCTCATATCATTTCCTTGACCATCTAATCTAAAAGATTCATCACCTTCTGTCTTTGTCTGCTTTATCTTTCTTCATAGTATTTATCACAACAAAACATAGTATATGAATTTTATTATGTATTTTTTATCCCTTGATCAAGTTTCTTGAAGGCAGGGATCTTGCCTGTGCTGTACATACCTGTAATCCTAGCACTTACAAAAGTAGGTACTTGAAATATTTGCTGAGTGAATAAATGTGAATTTGCTATTTATATCCTTTGCCCATTTTCCCTACTAGTAGGGGTTGCTTAAGTATTCTAGACATTAATCCTTGTTGATTTTAGACATTGTAGTATGTTAATTTCACCTATGGTATCCTCCTTTGATAAAGAATGCTTAATTGTAAAGTGGTTAAATTATCACATCGCAACATGTAAATCAACACATTGTAGTTGCTATCATTATAGTTTGAAGAGATCCCTTTTTACTGTGATATCACAAATCCTCATACATTATTTTATCTGCTTTACAGTTTTATATTTTACGTTTGGGTCTCTAATCCCTTGGAGGTCTACATTTGTATAAGGTGTGGAGTTTAGTGTTTGGTTTTATTTTCCTTTGTGTAGAATACAAGCAATTTGTACTTTTCATGCTGATTTATGGTCGGCCCTTACCATGTATGAGTTCTTTCTCACACATCATTGACTGGTTGTCTATTTCTGTCTATTATCATGATGTTTTTTGACAGTGGCTCTTTGCACTATGTCCTAAAGTTTGGTAAGACGAGGCCTCCCTCCCTTTAAAAATTAACTTAGCAACCCCCACAATAGCAACAAATATATCAAATAACCAATCTAAAATAGAATGCATATGATTATAATGTGGAAGTTTTAAAACTTTATTAAAGGACATAAAAGAATATATAACTAGTAGGAGCGATATACCCTGCGATGCCTTAACATTATAAAGATGTCAGTTCTCCCAAAATTAATTTATAAATTTAATGCAACTGCAAATCAAAATTTCAGTAAGATTTTTGCAGATCTCAATACATTTGTTCTAAAATTTATATGGGTGTTTTTTTTTTGCATGCGTGTGTCAACTGTATTACTGTTTAGAGACAAGTTTTCATGCTCATGGATAGGCAGTTGACTGAGACAGCAGAGACAGGGAAGAGAGCAGCAGAAATGAGTGTTGCGCTTAGCAGCACTGGAAATGGTGGCGGAGGCGGCAAGTAGCATTCAGCGGAGCACCATAGGAAAGGCAGGGTACGTTAGAAAAGCGAGGGATCGGTGGGTAGATATGTACTCCTTCCTCAACTCTGGGGAAGTGAGTGTGGCAAGAACAGATGACAGACAACTATGGCGGGGGGGTCCCAAAAAACTCAGAATTCATTTATAAAAATTTATGTAGTCTTACATGTTAAATTTCAGTCATTTCAAAGTGCTCTCCATTTGATGCAGTACGCCTCTTAAGATGGTTTATTTCACTGCTCAGAACAGTTTTTTTTTTAAGATTTTATTTATTATTTTTAGAGAGACGGTAAGGGAGAGAGGCAGAGAGGGAGAGAGACATCCATGTATGGTTGCCTTTCACCTGCCTCCAGCTATGGACCTGGCCGGAGACCTGGCTTGCAACCTGGTTATGTGCCCTGGCTGGGAATTGAACCAGCAACCTTTGAGTTCCCAGGTTGGCACCTTATCCATTGTGCTACCAGCCAGGAGTTTCAGAACAGTTTTTGAACTCATCAATTTTGGTCCCTTTTAGTGCTTCTGCCGTTTCTGTTTCACCTCATCCACATTGGTAAAAGGTTTCCCTTTGAGGACTTTTTTTCATCTTGGGAAACAAACAAGTCGCTTGGGGCAAGACTGGGGAGAGATTGGGTGAATAGGGAGGGTAGGGCAGGGGGATCATGCTGTTTTTGGTCCAAAACTGCAGTGTGGGCAGGTGTGCCTGTAAATCACCCATCATGAAATTGGCACATCTGTTGGAAGAGTGTCCAAAAAATTCCCTGAAGCTGAATGCTGCCTGTTGCAGCAATGCCAGCGGGTGCACTGATACAGATGGGTTCCTGGATTCGCCTAGGGAGGGGGGCCTGCCTTCCAGAAGGTATTTCCAGTTTTTTGGGGGTCTCCTCTCAGAACGTTCCTCAGTATAGCACCCCTTTTCTGCCATGCTAATGACATATACCACATAGCCATATAGTTCAACAGTCTATATATACAGAATACTTACCTGTGTGGGGTGTAGGTATCTCTGAGATTGTAGCTCTATGATTGAAGCTCACAAGTACTGGTGATCCTGAGTAGTTAGGGGGAGCATTATATATATTCTTGAAAGCGGCAGAGAAGTGAGCCATAGGTAATTTCAGTATAAACTAGTTGAAAGTAAATGTAATACCTGCACTTGGATTAATGTTCTTCCATTTGGAAAACAGGGGCATCCAGGGCTACTCATTCCCTCAATTTTCACACAAACTTATTTTGTATCCATGCATGTATAATGGAGTCTAATCATGATCTGCATGTCGAGTAAAGCCACTCTTATGTTTTCACGGGGCTGCAGGTTGGAGAAAAATGGAGTTGAAATGGAGTTCATCTTTTATTATCAATAATCAACCATATCAATATCACTATATTAATTGGTTATTATGAATCTTTCCTTCTCCAGAAAACCAAAAATCTTCTTAAGGGACTGCATAGCAGTTTGGGAAGGAGTTTTTAAATTTCAAACCAGGTGCTAACTGTTCCTTGGTAACATGTACAGAAACTTCTTTCTATCACTTGGGGTATATACAGAAAAAAGTTTCCGGCTTTAAGTTTTTCTTTTTTCACCTAAAAGAGATCAAATATGTATACAAATAATTACAATGTTATACAAATAATTATAGTGTAAATAGCAAAGTGTTAACGAGGTTCCAAAGGTGTAAAAAAAGCACTTTTTCCACAAGCATCAGAGAAAGATTGAGCTGAACATATACAAGAAAGTAGAATATTGTAACTGTATATGCACATGGAAAGATAGGTGAGTCAGAGTGTTTATTTTATGATGTTGGAATTTTTATGCCTACTTCAAGGAAGAGATGTGCTGTGCAATTCTACCATGTAGCAACTGAGACAGGTCTTTCATTTACATTGGTATATTTTGCACCTACAACAGCCATATGAGGTACATCTTAGTAACATTATATGATGAGGAAACAAAGGTTTAGAGAAATAAAATACTTGCTCAATGTGTTGTAACTAGTGCCCGGAGTTACCTTTCTATTTCATTTGTCTTAGGCTTTCCATTTGCTAGCTGTTACCTGAATGTTTCCAGAAAAGTTAGATGAATACTCCTTTAAGAATAATACACAGACTCTGCCTTAATTCCACAACTATTATTAAGCCTTTGCTAACTTCTGTTGTTAAAAGGGTTTGCCAGTGACTATTGGTGCCTTTGTCTTTGCCCTGATGCCTTGCCCCTCCTCTCCTTTCTTCACTGCCTCCTTTCAGTAGGGTGTGCTTGCTTGCCAGTATTGTGAGGAGGAGGAGAAAGGTGGGTGAGAATTAAGTGGCAGGATTAGAGTTATTCTCTTGACCTTGGTATGGAGAGAATGAAATCCTGGCAAAGAGAGTAGAAGACTGACCTTCACAGGGAAAGTACGGAACTCTGAGTGTGGCTGGGGGCTGTGTGGTTGTATTTCAACTTCTGAGGGCCCAAGTGTAGTTACCTTAGCTATACTTCTCATAAGCCCTTCAGGCCATGGAGACATAACTTTAGTAAGATTCTAGTGATTAATTAAAATGTAAGCCAAGATATTTTATATTATTTTTGTTGTTCATTTCCCTTTTTATTTTCTATTTATAATTGGTAAAATCTTTTTGTTTTGAAAGTAATAAGTAATATAGGACTTGGCATATAGTGTATGTGTAGTGTTAGTTGAATGAGAATGAATACTTGAATGTGTCAGCATTTCTGAGCACCGAAGGTTTTAGTCTGTGTTCAGACCATAACTTAAAATGAGGCTTAGGGTGTCCTGACGGACCAGTGTGGAGCTAGAGTGCAGGGACTACATAAAAACCCTAAACAGAAAGTGATGTTAATGGGAAGAGTCAGATTTTGTTGGGCCAGTTGTCTTTTTGTCATCAGTGAACCTTGGCAATGTTTTATTTCATTTTTAGTAAGGTATTTGATTCCTTATAATGGCATTAATGAAACGTTTCAGGAAACCAAAGCATCATATCTGTGATCTCAAATCTATTAGAGAATTCCATTGTTTGCTTGTTGTCTGACTTGGAAGAGTTCCCCAGAACTTAAGACATTTGGGAATACTTTTAGATCCTGAGATTCTCAAGGCCAATCAATCTAGAAGGACTAAATAGCATAGGGACTGGACAGCCAAGTTTTTTTTTTTTTTTTTTTAAGATTTTATTTATTACTTTTAGAAAGAGGGAAAGAGAGAGAGGCAGAGAGGGAGACAGACATCAATGTATGGTTGCTTTTCACCTGCCTCCAGCCACAGACCTGGCTGGAGACCTGGTTTGCAACCTGGTTATGTGCCCTGGCTGGGGAATCGAACCTGCGACCTTTGGATTTGCAGGCTGGCGCCTTATCCACTGTGCTACCAGCCAGGGCTTTGGACAGCCCAGTTTTGTTGCAGGGATTAACCATATCAAGTAGTAGTCTTACTATTTTTTTATGGTATTCACCTAAACTTAATTACTAGCTGGCAGATTTTAGGTCTCCTACTCTCGTGACTATTCTAAAATTCAGTAAGCTTGGTGTTTAATGTACCAAAGTAGTGATTTTCAACCTTTTTATCTCATGGCCCAAATAAACTAATTACTAAAACTCCACAGCCCAATGAAAAATGTATTTTTTGCTGATCTGACAAAAAAAATAGGTATACTTTTGATTCATTCACACTGGTTAGTTATTACTGTGTTGGCTGTTGTCATTTTTTTGTTTGACAACCCAAAGGCAAAGAGGTAGGTGCCCCTGACCAGATAGCCAGGTATTGCGTGTGTTATAAACTCTTGCGGCGCATGGGTTGAAAATCGCTGCTATAGGTTATTATGTATTTGCTTCTTTTTCAATTTATTTATTTTATTTATTCTTTTCTCATGAGCTTTAAACTTCCAGAAAATGGGGAGTATCAACTAAGTGACCTATTGAGAGATTATCTGCTTTGTGTTTTAGCCAAACATAGCTTCCGAATTCTTATTGACATAAGTAAACAAAGAGGGTGAGAAAAGACTTTTTAAGTCATTTCACTATTTCATGCTTACTTTTACACTCCTATGTAGCTTGGATCTTAGATCAAACTATTCATTGTTAACCTTTGACTTAGATTTAAAATAAATCAGTTATCTCACATATTATTTTTTCATAAAAGAATAAAAGTAATTTATAATAAAATTGTTTTTCTTGTAGATTTAATTGTCTTTAAGTTGACCTTTAGCCTCTGCCTTTCCCAGCTATCCTTCACTGGGGGATAAAGATCAACACAGCATACTCTTCCTTCAGTATTTAAAAGACCATGCTGACATCACTGATACTCAGCTGACTCCTTAGGACTTGGAAAACCCTTAGCTCTCCAAGACATTTTAATTGGGATATACTGACCATGCATACAAACTAGAGAAGAATGGGTATATTTTAGAAGGCTTTTCAGTAATGGTTGAAACATTAACTTTTTTGTATTCTTTTATGAAAATATCCACTTAGTGCAAACTATAATTCTCTTCCTCAGCACAAAAAGATAATCCAAATGCAGCAAATATAAAGAAAAACAGTTTGCATTTAAGCCTGTTTTAATAAAATCTGGTAAAGTTCCCTAGTTAACTCATAACACCTTTTAGTAAAACAGGTCTGACTAGAGATGTGGAAAAGATGACCTTTCCTTCCTTTAACTTGATGGTTACTCCTCATTGGATCCCCATTGCTCTGGTACCTCTGGGATGAAATGAACAATGGAAGACAATTTTTGACAGAACCATCCTTGTGCTAGGTTTTTGAGTCATTGGGTTATATTTAATGATTGGCTTGTGGAAATACCCATATTTATCATTTTATTTCCCTGGTATTTTCTTAAGTTAGAATGCACAAAGTTAATTGAGAATTAAGCACTTCTCTTGGGGCTAATCTCTTGAAATAAGTCTGTCTGTCACCTCACGCTCCAGCTGTTCCCCTGTGTGACCAAATGGCCCCACTTCCCTCAAGGACTTAGATGATAGAAGAGTCTCTGAAGGAAAGTCCAGGTTAATCAGAATATCAAGCATCTAGTTTAAACAAATATTATTCCGTAAACAAGTGATGAAAAGACTTCTTGAACAGTATGATTCAGAGGGAGATAAGGAACTCCTTACTGTGATTTAGATAAAATCCTGGTTAACTAGAAGATGGGCCTATTTTATTTAACTGGATCCTCCCCACCCCCATCTACATACCCAACTCCTGTTTCATGGTTTAAAAGGAAGACATTACACAAAATAAAAGCTGTTCTGGGACAGTAAACATTTGACCAGGTCACCTATATAATATATATACTATAATATGTATAATCATCATCATCATCATCATTCTCAGGATGGTCCAGTAATTAATATGGAAGAAAATGGTAATTTTGAGGCAATGCAAAGTTCTTGGTTATATACACAGGTTATCTTTTTGTATTTATTAAAACCAGAAAGTGAACAAGTGTATTTTAGCATAGTATCTTTCCTTTCACATGGGCTAAAGCAAAGAACACTAGATTAGTTTTACACTCTTGGGTTTTTGCTGTAATTCAGTTCCCAACTAATCTAATAACCTTAGGCAAGTTATTTTACCTTTCTAGGCCTCCTTTTATTTGCAAAATGAGAGATGTGTAGAGGCAGCTATGAAATTTTATTATTCTGTGAAATAATTTGTTTGCTTCTGTTCAAAATGTAATGCCAGAGTCAAAGAAAGAAATGTTTAAAAAGGTTATAGTATATAGATAGATGGAAAGTTATGATATGTGAAAAGTTAAGTAGTAGATAAAGTATAATACAAGATTTAACAGAGTACATGCTATAAGTGATGTGGGCTGTAATGTAAGTACCATGCAGTCTGAGGTGGATGTGGTGACAGATATCTGTTAGAGTCATCTAAAAATAACTGCACAGAATTGGGGAACTGAACTAAGTCCAGGAAGCTGTGTTGACCATGCAGAGTTGAAGGGAAAAGAACAGGGGAACATCTCAAGCAAAGGTGTAGAGGCTGGAGTTATAAGTAATGTTCTTTCAAAACAAGTTCATTTGTTTCTAAATTACAGCACAGACGCATCCAACATGTCTAATTTAGAATGTTTGACCACTTTTAAGGTTATATTGTATGAGAATCTGCGGTTAAATAATTTTGAGATTATTCCTATAGTGTCATAGCAGAAAAGTCAGGAATAAGATGAGACAGTTGAGAAAAAGGCTTGACTTACAAAAATTCCAATGTAAGGGGTTAATTCTGATAAGGTTAATATCCAAAATTTAGAAACAGTTTACAAAACTCAATACCAAAAACAACAAACAACCCAGTTAAAAAATAGGCAAAGTCCTGAACAGGACATACACATGGCCAATAGGTATATGAAAAGATGCTCAACATCACTAATCACCAGAGAAATGCAATGAGATATATAGTCTTACACCTGTCAGAATGGCCATCATTAATAAATCACCAAGCAACAAGTGCTGGCAATGATACGGAATAAAGGGAACCCTTTTGCTATTGGTGGGAATGCGGATTGGTGCAAGTACTGTGAAAAGCCATGGGAGATACTTCAAAAAATTTAAAATGGATTTGCTTTTTGACCCAGCAATTCCATTTCTGGGAATGTATCTGAAGGAACTCAAAAAACTCATTTGAGCCCTGGCGGGTAGCACAGTGGATAAGGCGCCAGCCTGCGAACCCAGAGGTCGCAGGTTCGATTCCCCAGCCAGGGCACATAACCAGGTTGCAAACCAGGTCTCCAATCAGGTTTGTGGCAGGAGGCAGGTGAAATGCAATCGTACATTGATGTCTGTCTCCCTCTCTGCCTCTTTCCCTTCCCCTCTTTCTAAAAATAATGAAATAAAATAAAAATCTTTAAAAAAAAACACAACTCATTTGAAAGAACATAAACACCCGTATGTTCATTGCAGTGTTATTTATAATCGTCAAGATATGGAAGCAGACCTAGGGGCCATTAGTAGATGAGTAGGTAAAACAGCTATGGGACATTTACACAATGGAATACTACCTGGCCATAAAAAAGAAGAAAATGTTACACTTTGTGACTATATGGATGGACCTGAAGAACATTATGCTAAGTAAAATAAGCTATAAAGAGAAAGACATACCCTGTTAATTCTCACATGTGGAATCTAATCAGCAAACTGAACTTGTGAGGAAATGGGGACAGACCCATTGATGGAGAGCAGGATGGCAGCTGCTCTCAGGATGACAGTGTGGGCTGCGGGGGAGGCTGAGGGGTGGAGGGATTGAGGAGAAAGGAAAAAGGACTCATGGACATGGATAATAGTGTGGTGCTAAGGGGAGGGTGCTATAAGGGGATTAAATAGGGATGGAAAAATACAATAAAGATTAATAAAAGTAAAATATGGGGAGGGGGACAGAGGGGAGAAAAAAGGGGATGGATGTAATACAACAACAATAAAATTTAAAAAAATAGAAATAAAAAAAAAGTAAAATAAAAATAGATTTGCATGATTGCTGATTAGTTAAATCTCATAGAGATGAGTTTAATGATCTTGATGTATTTATGGCTTTTAAATACTAAGTATTTAGTTATTTTAAGTAAAAACATTTGTTTTTTGTCTTTATTTTTATTTTATTTAAAAAAATCTAAATTATGAGTTTTTGATTATGCTCTTACAGTTGTCCCAGTTTTCCCTCCTTTGCTCCCCTTCACCAGCACTCCAACTCCCTCAGGCAATCCCCACACCATAGTCCATGTCCATGGGGTCATGGGTAGGTTCCTTGGCTACTCTATTTCCTATACTGTATTTTAACCCCCATGGCTATTCTATAACTACCTATTTCTACTTCTTAATCCCCTCTGCTCTTAATCCATTCCCCCATGTCCTCCTCCCATCTTGCAACCATCAAAATGCTATCTGTATTCGTGTCTTGGTTCTTCTTGTTTGTTTAGATTGTTTTGTAGATTTATTTGTAGATAGATATGTATTTGTTGGCATTTTATTTTTCATAATTGATTGTTTTCTTAAATAAGTCCCTTTAACATTTCATATAATAATAGTTTAGAGATTATAAACTTTACTAGTTTTTTTCTTGTCTGGGAAGCACTTTACCTGTGCTTTGATTCTAAACAATAGATTTGTTGGGTAGAGCAATCTTGTCTGTAGGTCCCTGCTTTTCATGATTTTGAATATTTCTTGCCAATCCCTTCTAGCCTGAAAAGTTTCTTTTGAAAAATTAGCTGATAGTCTTTTGGGAACTCCCCTTTAGGTAACTAACTTCTTTTCTCTTCCTCCTTTTAAGATTCTTTGTCTTTAACCTTTAGCATTTGCAGTGTGATGTGTCTTGGAGTAGGCCTCTTTGCTTTCATCTCGTTTGAGAGTATCTGTGCTTCCTGGACTTGCATGTCTATTTCCTTCACCAAATTAGGGAACTTTTCTTTCATTTTTTCAAATAAATTTCTAATTTCTTGCTCACTCTTTTCACCTTCTGGCATCCCTAGATGCAAATGTTGGACCTCTTGAAGTTGTCCCAGAGGCTATTTATGCTTTCCTTTTGTTTATTGGATTTATTTTTCTTTTTCTTGTCCTGATTGATTGTTTTTGCTTCGTTATGTTCCAAATCATTGATTGGATTTTCAGCTTTATACAATCTAGTGTTATTTCCCTGTATTATTCTTTTATATTTATTTTTAATTTTTAAAATTATTTTTTTATTTTTAAAGATTTTATTATTATTTTTAGAGAGAGACAGAGAGGGAGAGAGACATCAATGTGTGGTTGCCTTTCACCTGCCTCCAGCTGTGGACCTGGCCAGAGATCTGACTTGCAACCTGATTTCCCTGGCTGGGAAATGAACCAGCAATCTTTGGGTTTGCAGGCTGGCACCTTATCCACTGTATCACCAGTCAGGGCCCTATATTATTTATTTCAGTTAGCATATTTTTCTTTTCTGACTGGATCTTTTTTATTCTGTTGAGATCCTTACTACGTTCCTTGAGCATCCTTAGAACCAGTGTTTTGAGCTCTATATCTGAGAGATTGCTTATCTCCATTTAGTTTTGTTCTTTTTCTGGGGTTTTATTCTGTTCTTTCACTTGGACCATACTTCATTGTCTCCTCATTTGGCAGCCTCCCTGTGCAATGACTCCATGTCTTGGAAGGGTGACTTAATGTAGTATATGTCCAGTAGGGCCCTGTGGTACAGTACAGCCTTCGTTATCACTCAAGTTGAGTATTCAGGGTGCCTTCTTTGTGGGGACTGAGTATACCCTCCTCTTGTAGCTGAGCCTTGATTGCTGTTAGCAGGTCAATGGGGTTTACCCAGACCAATCAGCAGCAAGAAATGTCTGTGACTGCTGACCACCAACCTCCAACCTCCACACTCTGTGGAGGATCAGCTGTAGCGGGGGGCAGGGTGATGCTACTTCTAGGTGGTCTGTAGCTGTCCACTGAATGCACAGGCTCTAGGGTTTCCCAGGTCATGCAGACCAAGGTCAGCCCCCACCTGTGTTTTGCCCAGGGCCACCCTGCCTGAGGTGTAAAGCAATCTGAGATGCTGCTTCTTGTGCTGGCCTTGGAGACTCCCAGGGGAAGCCAAGCTGTGACTCTAGGCTGGCTGCTGCTAATGCTGGGCCCGGCGCCACTTAGCAAGAGGAATGGGGGCTGGGGGCTCACTGAGGCCCATCTTGGTTTGTTTGAGAGGATTTACGAAGTTGTGCAGTATGAGCCTTAAAAGGATAGTTGATTATTTTTTATTTCAGTTGCTTCAGGAAAATTGTGTAGAATAAATATAATTTAAAATACATGTGTGGCATTTTATACTAAAGCACTTTTGTGAAGTAAATGTTTCATTGATTTACCATTTATAATTTCTTATGGAGGACCTGTTATGTTTTCTGTTAATAGATCCATTAAGATTTCTATCATATTAAGTAGTTTTTAAAAGCTCCAATATTTTATATAGAGATTAATGAGAGAATGATAGAACATGTGTTAAACATATTTCCAGGCTTCTTCATCTCCCATAGTGCTAAGCATAAGACTATTCACACTTATTTATTTTTAAAAGATTTTATTTATTTATTTTTAGACAGAGGGGAAGGGAGGGAGAAAGAGAGAGAGAGAGAAACATCAATGTGTGGTTGCCTCTTGTGCACCCCCAGTGGGGACCTGGTCCACAACCCAGGCATGTGCCCTGACTAGGAATCAAACCCCTAACCTTTTGGTTCATAGGCTCAATCCACTGAGCCACACCAGCCAGTGCAAGCCTGTTCACGTTTATAGGAGCACATATAAGTATATGCTCTTTGTTGGAAGGCCAGTGGGATTCGTGTGTAAGTGAATGAGTGAATAAATTAATATACTATTTGGATTTGTTTTATATACATATTTATATTTGTATTCTTATTTATACAAATATACATATTTTTAATAAAATGAAATTATAGTTATTCTGTTTTGAATAGCTTGGATAAGAATTTTCCAATGTGTATGCTGTGAAATGTTTCATTATAAAAAGTCTCTATAGCCAAATACACTTGGAAATGTGACATATTATGTTTATGTCAACAAATCCTTAATATAAATTAGTACATAAAGGCTCTCAGTATTCCAGAACTAAAGAAATGTGCTCAAATTTGGCCCAGAATTTCCAAAATGAAGATAAAAAGCATTTTAAATCCTGAATTGTGTGTGTGTTTGCATTTGTGAGGCATTTGTGTGTGTGTGTGTGTGTGTATGCATGTGAAAAATTTGGGAAACTGGATTTTTATGTGATGAAAGTGGTAGAACTGAACAGATGGTGCTATAGTAGGGAAATAGGAGTAGCTGGTGATGGTATTTAAGAGAGATGTAGGCAACTGGGAAGCATATGAAAGATTACAGTTTATGTAGGAGTTAGTGAACTGGAGATAGTGAAAGCCTGCTATATCCTTGACGAATTGTAATCATGCTATCATTTACCACAGTGGGAAGGTTCAGAAAGGAGAACAAAAGTGTACCAGATGATTAAGAAGGAGAATCCCCAACCCTTCACCTCATTGCTTTGGAAGGACAAATGCCAGCCCTGCTCTGTGACAGCAGTAATCATGTGATCATTCCTCTTGGCTCAGATTGCCTGGCTTTTTGCCTGGCTTGGGGTTTACTCTCTGCCTCAGCTCAGTTTTCTCTCCACATGTTGAAGGAACTAAACAGCAGGACAGCTCCATAGCTAGGTCTCTTGGCATTTACTCATTTTCAGTGGCAAATATTTTCAGCTCTACCTCAGCATATTTATTAAATACAGGAAAATATAATAAATAAAGAAACAAAATGTAGAATTTGTCTACATTTTGGAAACAATTATAAATGAGAAAAATCTTGGCACTAGGTTCTTGACCTGTAGGTAAAAAAACAAAAAGAGAAAACAGTATGGGGTTTCCTTAAAAAACTAAAAATGGAACTGCCTTTTGATCCAGCAATTCCACTACTTGGACTATACCCAAAGAAGCCTGAGACACCAATTCATAAGAACCTATGCACACCTATGTTCATAGCGGCACTATTTACGATAGCCAGGTGCTGGAAACAGCCTAAGTGCCCATCGGTGGATGATTGGATCAAAAAACTTTGGTACATTTACACAATGGAATTCTATATGGCAGAAAGAAAGAAGGAACTTGTACCCTTTGCAACAACATGGATGGAACTGGAGAATATTATGCTTAGTGAAATAAGCCAGTCAGTGAAGGACAGGTATCATATGTTCT